>PVKZ01004794.1:48182-69920 GCA_004027375.1 Macroglossus sobrinus
GGAAGGGAAGGGAAGGGAAGGGAAGGGAAGGGAAGGGAAGGGAAGGGAAGGGAAGGGAAGGGAAGGGAAAGGAAGGGAAAGGAAAGGAAAGGAAAAAAGGATAAAAAAGGGAAGGAAGAAAGGGAGAGAGAAAGGGAGAGAGAGAAACAAGGAAAGAAAGATCAAGCCAGTTATGGAATTGTGGTTTAGCAGAAATATGACTGGTCATGATATTAGATTATAAATTTTTCAAATATAATTTGAGAAAATATCTGTTAAAATTTGAAACGGAATGGAGAAGAGTGAGAAACTAAGTGTGGTTTTAAATTCAGATTAGAGGGTCAGAGAATTCATTTTGAGTCAATTGAAACCTGAATTTGGATTCTTTAAGACAGGTACAGCTGTGCAGCATTTAAAAATAACCAATGCATTCTTCCAGAGAGTGTTGAAGGTAAAATTAGGTTAACAGATCTAGGCAGAAAACAAACCTCGTAAGTGTTAGGAACTGAGGCAAATTGTGAATTTCAGTGTGCTCATAATATTTGAGACCTAGACATAAGTAATTAAGGACAAAAAGATCTCAAGGATGCTTGTGAAGAAGACAAAATTAGTACAGTGAGGCCTCCCTAATTTAGGTCCACTAAAGAGGGCCCCTTGTTGGAATTATGTGGTGATTCGTCTCAAGGACAGTTATACACCCTCAAGTAAATACAGTAGTACAATCTCGTGGCTAATAAAAAAACTCAACCAAACAATAACAAAAACCTCTATACTGCTTCATGAATCTATACCATCTCCCTAAAAGTTTTACTCTAGAACAATCCACAATGAGCCGAATTACAAAAGTTGGGCCATTTATTTTCGTAAGCAACTTGCATTAATTTAGAAAACAGTAGATTTATTTAAGGTCGGTGGTAGACTATTTGAATATAGGTCCCCTAACATACTTTTTTTGGCAAGTTCCTTACTATTTATATATAAGGGATGTTTTAAGATGACAGGTGTATGTTTGACAGGTGGTAAAACTCAGAAAGGTGATTTCCAAATAACTGAGTGTTTTCATTTACATAGAGCATTTTATTAGAGTGCCCCTCAAAGGGGAGGAATAATAAGGCATTCAAGTGCAGGGCGCCTGACTCATAGCTTGTGTCTCCCCACCCAAGAAAGAGGTCATAGAGGGCAGACTTCCCAGCCCCCACCCCCTCCCCACCTGAAAGGTATATAGGAAGATAAGGGCTGAGCAGTGATTGTGCTATTATCCTAGATTTTGCCTTGCAGCCAGTGTTTCTTTATTTTTATCTTTAGCTTATATTGATAGCTCTGGTGTGTGTGTGTGTGTGTGTGTGTGTGTGTGTGTGTGTGTGTGTGTGTGTGTGTTGGAGGCAAGGGGAGTTCCTTTTTAAAGAGACAAAAAGGAATGACATCTTTCTATAGGAAGACATTTTTCTAAATTCTTTTTCAATTCCAAAAATATGGACATTGAAAGAAATACTGTTAGCAAAAGTTTTCCAGAGAAAATGTCTGAGAATGTTTCCATGCCTTTGAAATTTTTCCTTAACAGAGAAGACTGCTGTTCACTGAAGGATGCCATCACTCTTAGAAATTTCTTCCTAAATCTTAGCAGAGAATGTATAATCCCTAAATAAAGATGAGTTAATGGAATGGAATGCACTTTTCCTTTACTTGAAAAGAATTCTTTATTATTTTAACATCTTTAGTAAAAAAAATCCACTCATCACATTTTCTTTAAATTATCAACAGTATATATATTTGACAACTCAAAGAACAGTAGTGACAATAGGATGAAACAATTTTTGTCATTCTCGAGCTCGGTTTTCTTATCAGAAACGTCACTCAATTAAAAGAAAATGAAAGATAGCACATTAAGAAACTCCACTTGCATTTAAAATATCTATTTATAGGAATGTTAATTCTCATAAGCACTATAGAAAATTTAATTTATAAAAACATATTTTTACTTATGCACTTCTCAGCAAAGCGAGACCTAATCCACATAATTTCTGCTCCTTTTTTTCCTCTTGAGAATTCCTGTCATTTATGGAAATATGCTACCGCTCTATCTATTGATGGACAATGCTGAAATTATATTTTTAAAATGAATATAAAAAAAGAGGTGTCAGGATATTAATAGTATTACCCTCTCCTTATACTATACTTAGAACTCTTTTTTTTTTCCTCCTAAAATTACTTTACCAGCTTTATTTCACTCAGGTCCTAGTGGGCTCACTTAGAACTTAGCCCAGGTAGGCTGTGGTTTAAATTTCCACGAAACAAAGAAGAAGATTAATTAAAGATGACCTATCACGGTGAATTTCAAAAAGTCCCGTGACTTCCGTGGGCTCAGGACCAGATGGGAAAGGGTATCGGAGACATAAGCCTCCGCGTTCTGGCTTTATGGTGCCTCTCCAAGGCCTCGCTATTTATTGCGGTGACATCTGGCAGGCCGTCTTTCCTGGGCTGTGCGTGCTCCTTGCCATGTGTTAGCATTTTCCTGGAATGAAAGTCAAGGAAATACCATTTCTAAAAATATGCCGTATGGGGTTTTAAAAAATATAATATTTCTTCTCCACTAGATTGTTTACTTAGGGGTCCTAATAAGTGGCGTCCATCCATAGAAGAAAAAAGAAATCACAGTGGATCTGATTTTTATCTGGGCAACAAATGTAACAACTGCGTTGACAAAGTGCAAACATTGTCCTCTTGTGTTTGGAAGACATGTTCTCGTTGTGGGTGTGTGGCCACAGGCACGCGCCACACTCGCTAAAAATAGGCGCCAAGTCATTTAGCCAGTTCTTATCCCAGGAACTGTTCTTTATATATAGTACCAACTACCTCTCCCTAACGATTCTGCGTAGTAGGTGTTGTTTATCATTTACATTTTATAAATAAGGACATTAAGACATAGACTGCTCATTAAAAAACTCGAGTTCAAATGCCTGGTGAGTATGAAGTTGGTTCTGCTTTCTTCTTTTCGCCTTTTAACTTTTATTTATTGTGAAAGACTCGTTTTCAAGAATTTTTTTTTCTATTGAAAGGTTTTAATTTGAAAGTAGAAAGAAATTCGCAGTGAGTACCATAGCCCCACCACTATGCATCATTACACCCCTGTGTTTATACGTGAATCCATTTAATTTTTGGATGGATTTCAAAGTAAGCTGTAGACATTCTTACAATTTTCCCCTGAATACTTTGGCATGGGTGTCATTGCTAGAATTCAAAGTTTATGATTTTTAAGTCTAATTTTTAAGGTAAAATTTATGTTTTTACATAAAACACACATCTCTTAAGTGGACATATCCATGAGTTCCAGCAAATCTATGCACTGGTGTCAACCAAATTCTGTTGTCACCCCAGAAAGAGCTCCTGCACCCCCACCAAGCAGGTATCCCCCAGGGTAAATCAAGTCAAGTCCTAGAATGTCACATAAATATGTCATACTCTTTCATGTCACATTGTATATGTTTTTGGGATGAATGTCTTCTTGAATTTGTCAGTAGTTCCTTTTTATTTCTCACCGAGTGATATTCTGTCATATGATCTTGTCACACTTGGTTTATGCATTTTCCATCCGTGGACACCTGCGCTCTTTCCGGGCTATGAGTGTTGAAAATGAACTTGGTACGAACGTCCTTGAACAAGTCTCTGTGTGAACCCAGACTTCCATGTCTACTAGGCCAGTATTTAAGAGCGGAGTCGAGGTCACAGGCAGCTGTATATTATGTTAAGTTTTAGAGGAAATTGCCACATCCTTGTCTCAAGTAGTTGTGCCCGTTCACATCCCCACTGACAATGTGTGATCGTTTCAGCTGCCCACGTTCCCAGCAACGCCTGGTGGTGTCAGTCTTCCTAAGTTTAGCCATCTGGTGGTTTGTGGTCATATTTCATTGACATCTAATATACACTCTCCTTGCTGACTAATATGTTGAGTCTTCGTGTGCTTACTGGCCATTCATGCCTCTTCATTTGTGAAGTATCCATGAAATCATTCGCCCATCCTTCAATTTTTTTTGTATTTTTATTATTGAGGTATTATATATATAATAAATAAATGTATTTATTTATTATATAAATATATATTTATTATATAAATATTATATGTAAATATATTTATATATAATTTTATATATGGATTATATAAAATATATAAATTTATTATATATGTATATATAATAAATATATATTTATATAATAAATATATATATTTTATTTCTATATAGAATATTTAATTCTTCTAGCCCTGTTTGTTGAGAAGACTTGCCTTTTCCCATGGGAATGCCTCCACGCCATTCTCGGAGAGCAGGTGACCGTCGGTGAGTGTGGTCTCTGCCTGAGCTCGCTCTTCTGTCCCACTGGTTTCGTTGCTCTTCATGCTAGTGCCTCGTTCTGTTGATGGCTGGAGCTCTATAGTAAGTCTTCACGTCAGATGGGGCGAGCCCTCCATTCTTGTTCTTCTTTTATAAGATCAGTTTAGATATCCTAGTTCTTCTAAAGTTTTACACAGATTTTGGAATGAGCTTTCCAGTGGCTAAAAACAATCAGCTTGGTGGGAGTGTGATTGGAATTCACATGTTAGCAATATTGAGCCTTCCAATCCATACTATATACTCTCTCTCCATTGATGTAGCTTTTCTTTAATATCTTCCAGGGATATTCTGTAGTTTTTAGTGTAAAATTCTTACACGTCTCTTGTTTCATTTATTGCTAAGAATTTTTTTTATATTTTTAATATTCTATGTGGTTGACATCATTAGTCATTAGGAAAATGCAAATCCATTCCACGAGGTACCACTTCACACCCACCTGGGTTGCTATGCTAAAGAAGGCAGGCGATAATCGTGAGTGTTGGTGAGGAGTGGAGAAGGTGGCCTCCTACATTCGGGTGGAGATGTAAAATTGCTAAAGCCACTTTGGAAAATAGCTTGGCGTTTCCTCAAAATTTGATCGTACAGTTATCATCATACCCTTCCATTCCACTTCCAGGTACAGACCCGAGAGAACCAGAAATATATGTCCACTCAGAAAACTGGTGTACTAATGTCCGTAGCAATATTATTCCCCATAGCCAAAACTATAGACAAGCCAAATATCCAGCAACCCACGAATGGATAAACAAAATGTGGTACGTACATGCCATGGAATAATATTCAGCCAAAAAAGGAATATAATACTCATACATACTACAATGAGGATAAACCTTGAAACATTATGCTCAGTGAAAGAAACCAGACACGAAAGACCAAGCCAAGTACGGTATAATTCCACTTATACGGAATGTCCAGAACAGGCAATTTATCTCTTTCTCCCTTTCCTCATCCAATCACGTAAGTACTTGCATTAATCTTCTAAAATATCCATCAAATTGAATCCTTCTTCTATATTTCCATAGTGGCTGTTTTACTGCAGCTTCTTCGTATTCCGTGTGGGTACCACAGTGTTCTTTCTAACGTGGTTCCTGACTGCAGGCCTTAGCCCCCTCCATCCAGCCCTTACTTCATCTCAGAATCACGTTTCTAAAAATATAATTAGGTCACTTTTCTACGTTGGATAATTTAATGGCCTTCTCTTACAGTGTTTGCTTTCAAGCTATAATCTTAAGTTATAGAAATCTGTCTTCAAAGAAAATTCCAACACTGGAGTTGAACAAATACGCCAATGTCAGTGTGTTTGCACGTAAAGAAGGATGTACAGCTAGTGCTGATTTACACTTGGATGTGTCAGTCATGATTAGCTTTCTATCTATCTATCTATCTATCTATCTATCTATCTATCTATCTATCTATGTATACACACACACACACATATCTATGTATATCTATGGATATGGGTATATGTATATATACATAGATATAGATATATAGATGTAGATACACACACACACACATACACACACATACACACACACACAAACAAATGGGCAGATAGAGAAGCAATTGTATCCCTATGCATATGCCTGAATATTTCCTAGCTCGTTCTTCTGAGGGAGGCTGGGAGCAATGATACCCCAGTAGCAACTAGTATATTAGTGCCCAGATCTTGGCTCCTAAGTATCATTCTCCAGTAAAAGAAATGAGTGATCCTTAGAGACATGGCTGGTTCCAGGGCTGGAACAGTAGAAGTGCAATGGAAGCCTGGAGTAGCGGGTGTTCCCTACAGCAATGAAGTGCTCAGAAAGCAAAAGGATGGAGCATGTGAAGGGATGTAAGGGCCAACCAAAAAAGCTCCCGATGGCCAAAGCTGGGAGAGTTCAAGCAATGAAATTGATAACATGATGTTGGATTACAACCCAGTGTATAAAATAAACATACAGGAACTCATCCTAATATAAATAAATGGTTGAACAGATAAATGCATGGAATAAAAGGGAAAAATCTTTCTTATAGAACGATCCCAAATAACATGGGTCGCTATAGCTCCATCCAGGAAACGAGGCTCGCCCTCCTTCTTCAGTGTGGGAGGGACTCGGTGACTGATCTCCAAATGAAAGAGAATGGGACGAGGGCAAGCAGCCACTTGACAGTGGGGGAGCCTGCCAAGCACCCCGTTAACCAAGCGGTCAAGGTCAGCTTCGCAAGTGATACGTCTCTTTGATGCCATGTGCTTCCTGATGCGCTGTGATGAAAAAAATGCACCTCACTTCTGTGCTGTTCCTGCACACACCCACAGCCCTCGTCCCCTCATGAGGAATGCGTCAGACAAAGCCAGGGTGTGGGACAGTCTTTGAAATGCCTGGCTATGAACCCTCAAGACCGGCGAGGTCATGAGTAACCAGGAAAAACTGAGGGACTGTCACACATCAAAAGAAACCAAAGAGGCGTGGTGGCTACACACCCTGGCATGGCTTGGATTGGGTTCTGGAACATAGAAAACACATCAGTGAAAAAACTGGTGAAATATGAATGAAGCCTGGAGTTTAGTTAATGAATAACAAGGTGCCAATATTGGTTTCCCAGTTGTGACAAGTGTGACACGGCAGTGTCAGCCGTTAATATAAGGAGGAACTGGGTGAGGAGTTTATGGGAATTCTCTGTATTATCTTTGCAACTTCTCTGTAAGTCTTTTTTACCAAAAGAAAAAATAGTTATTTGAAAAATTAAGATGGCCCAGCGTAAAACAGATATTGGCAAAGCCATCGTGGCTGAAACAGAGCCGCAGGGCCCAGCGTCCTGACTGCCTGGCCTCCCCTCAGGCCCCCCGAGTCCGTTCCCTCCTCTCCCAGGAACTCGGGGTTCTTCGGCGTGTGCTTTGCAAACCGCTGCCCTGTAGAATTAAGTCCGAACTCCTCTACACATCTTCTGGGGACCTTCGTGTTTTCGCCCTTGCCTAGCTTCCATCTTCATCATGGGTGGACCTCTCGCCCGCTGTGTGTGTTCCCTTCATATATTTCGAAGGCGGTCTCCCTTCTCTGGGCAGACAATGACCTTCCTGTTGACTGTCCACGTGTTGCTCTTTTAGCTTGGAAGATTCTTCTCGAGGTTGCTCAGCTTCGAAAACTCTCCATTTCACACCCTCTTTACGTGGTTCTAGAATTTGGCTCAAGAGTCCCCTTCTCTCCGGAAGCATTTCTACAATAACATGTGGTCCCTCTGTTGTCTGTATGCGTCTCTGTGTGCTTGTGTCTTACCCACAGTAGTGACAAGCTCATGAAGGTGATGACATTCATCTCTCTGTGCCCAATGTCATGCAGAGCACCTAGCACAGAGGAGGTATCCAGTAGATGTTGAATAAATGGATGGATGGATGGATGGATGGATGGATGGATGGATGGATGGATGGATAAATGGATGGATGGATGGATGGATGGATGGATGGATGGATGGATGGATGGATGGGTGGGTGATAGATGGGTGGATGGGTGGATGGATGGATGGATGGTGGGTAGATGGGTGGATGGGTGGATGGGTAAATGGTGGATGGATGGATGAGTGGATGGATGGGTGGGTGGATGGGTGGGTGGGTGGATGGGTAAATGGTAGATGGGTGGATGGGTGGGTGGATGGTTGGGTGGATGGGTGGGTAAATGCTGGATGGGTGGATGGACAAATGGTGGATGGGTGGATGAATATTAGCAAGTTTATTTAAACCAAGGTATTTCTTTTTTGTAGCTTTTATATTTATTTGAAATTAGTTGCTATAAAACATTCCACATTTCAATAAGCAAGATGATCCCAGTTTGCCAACGTGAAAAAAGAAAAGCATTGGATTTTTCAGGAATAAGAGTCTTAATTCAACCAGTATGCATATATAAAATATTGATGGTAGTTGGTTTTATTTCTTTCAATAACAAAAATTTCACATGGTGTGTATGTTACAGTAAATTAGATATGTACTGAAATGTTGCCTCTTCACTCTGTTCGCATTCGAAGGAGTTGTCAGTGAAGCAATCCACACGCATTTGTCTTCATTAGCCATCCCAAGGTGAGGCAGGTGGCCCGGCTCTTCTCAGGCACTTTAATTTGCCAATTATTGGACCCACGGCTGAGAACAGATAGTGATTAGTTTCACATTTCGCTCACTGGGCAGCTTAATGCTCTTGTCATCTTACATTGAGTTTTAAATATGCAAAGCACAAAGGACGTCAGACGTGTTTCTCAGACATGGGGTGTGTACATCATATCTCGTAACTTGAATCACTTCTGGGTACAGCAGTTGTAGGGCCTGATTGATTCATAACAGAACAAGATAACATGGCAAATGTACATCAGGGAAGGTAACGTGTGGGTGTATAGACATATACACATGCGTACGTATGTGTGTGTGTCTATAAAGGCTTATATATATAAAGACATATGTGTACATATATATACATGTGTGTGTAAAGACTTAGCTATATCTTCTTGCAGAGGCACCATTGGCTAGTTTATGGAATCTGAGTGCTAGTTGATGGCTTAGGAAATAAAGAAAATGGTGGGGTCTTTTTTTTTTCTTTTTACAAAATAGCATTCAGCCTTAATAATTGCATTCTTTGAATATCCCCAGGCAACAGAAGTTATCCAGAGCTCAGAATTAGATGCATCATTTTTTAAACAAAACAAATATTCACTCTCTTTATTTTGGACAGTTTTGTACCAGCTATGAACAAATGCCTTCTTTTAAAAATTGTCACAGAAAGGTAGGAAAGTTCCCTTTGGAAAAATCCAAAACCACTGATGGTTTCGTCTTCTGTTCTCTTGCGTAACTGCCTGCGAATGAAGTTGACTCATTTATGGAGACTTAGCCTAGCGCCATTATTAGCAGAAGAGATTATTTAACATTATAAGAAGGCATGGGAAACTGTGAGGCACAAAGCATACCCAACATAAACTTTATTTCCCTACCCTCCTGAAGAATTTGTTTGCATATAATGTTGTTCCCCCCACTGATAACAGAAAATGTATTTAATAAGTACTCAGAATTAATATGCTGTGGTATGCATGGCTGCCTAATTTAATTTATCTCTGATTAAGCCTATTATATTTGAGATCATTTACAGAAGAGATTTTTTTTTGCCAGCTGTAAGCTTATTTGAATTGTAATACAAGTTAATAATGTGTGAAATAACTAGAGATGCCTTCTTCTAAATGTTAACTGTGCCCACTGACTTCCTGAGACGGTGCCTACTCAGATCACGCGTTGGCATTTACTTAGCATCTTGCACAAAAGCCAGATCTTGAAAGGGTATGAAAATTAACTGGTTGACAAATGGAGCAGTGGTGCTTTACTCTTGAAATGCAGAGACAAGGCCATCGTATTACACGTGCAATGGAAAAAAATTAATGATTAATAATTATATAACACGACATACAAGGTAACATATAACCTTTGCCTGGTTTTTGTTCTAATATATTTCTTCAACACTAAAGACTCATGTGATCAGATAGAGTGGGACCTTCAGGGTTTGGCAGTGATCTCTGCACATCCATCTGATGCTCGGGTCACGGGCCTCTTCAATGGGCCCAGTTCAAGAGGGGAACGGCCTCGTGCACCTGCTCTCCAGGGGCTTGTTCTCCAGCTTATGGACCGGGCTTGTCTTTATGCCTGCCTGCCTGCCTTCCTTCCTTCCTTCCTTCCTTCCTTCCTTCCTTCCTTCCTTCCTTCCTTCCTTCCTTCCTTCCTGCCTTCCTGCCTTCCTGCCTTCCTGCCTTCCTGCCTTCCTGCCTTCCTTCCTGCCTGCCTGCCTTCCTTCCTTCCTTCCTTCCTTCCTTCCTTCCTTCCTTCCTTCTTTCTCTCTCTCTCTCTCTCTCTTTCTTTCTTTTCTTTTCTTTCTTTTTTTATTTCTTTTTTATTTTCTTTCTTTTTCTTTTCTTTCTTTTTTTTTCTTTCCTTTCTTTCTTTTTTTCTTTTTATTTCTTTTTTTCTTTCTTTCCGGTAACCACTAGTCTATTGTCCGTGTCCATGAGTCTTTGTTTGTCCTGTTCATTTGTTGCTTTTAGGTTTATATCCCACATATAAGTGATATCATGTGACTTTCAACTTTTTCTGTCTAGATCATTTCGCTTAGCATGATTATCTTGAGATCCATCCATGTTGTCGCAAATGGCAGTATTTCATCTCTTCTTATGGCTGAGTAATATTCCATTGAATATATGTACCACAGCTTCTTTAACTAATCATCTACCATAGGACACTTTAGTTGCTTCCATGTCCCGGCCACCGTGAATAATGCTGCTAGGAACATCGGTGTGCAAATACCTTTTCGGATATGAGTTTTCAATTCTTTGGGGAAAATACCCAGTAGAGGGATTGTTTATGCCTCTTTTGAACCAAATGTTTCACCTGCCTGTCTGACTCTTCTTTTCAGCGTCATCAGTGGTTATTGCCAAAAAAGTTATTGGTCTGATCATGTCCCATTTCTCGGCAGTGGCCTTATATAGAAGTATATACATTCTAAGAGGTAGTTATACAGCTCAGAATATAAACTTTATTGTTTGCATATCTATTTAAATTTGGCGATCTAATTGCTTCTTAGCCACCCCAATACTGCCTCTCTCCCTACTTGGAATGCCTCTGCTGACCCTCTCATAGAGGGTCACCTCATGCTCAAGACCTTCTTGCCATCCTACCTGCCCTGTGCAGATTGCCCACCCGTGTCAGGCCATGCCGTTTCCTCCTTGAGCTCCTTAGGAGGTCCTTTGCTGGGCCACTTTTTATGTATTCAACAGTGATTTTCCTTAAGGTAGATGCCTTGAGTTTTAAATCTTTGGGTCCCCACAGTGCCTCATGCAGTCTCGTGTGCAAAAATTACATCAGTAGATGGTGGTGATTGATCATCAGAATGAAAATATGACAAGGGAGAAACTCATATATCATGATCCCTAGAGAGATACATTTAAAATCAGTTTGTGGGTTCTCATTTGTTTAAATGTGAAGTGGAAACTCACATGTGATATTTTAAATGTGTGCAATCATAAAGTAGATTTCTCTTTGCTTTGACTGGCTCTTGCTAGACCTACACTAATTAAAATCTCTGGATGAATATAGAGTTTCTTAGCCCTGGCTTCCATTAGAATTGGCTGGGGAATTTCAAACACATTTGCTGATGACCGGAACTCACCTTCAGACCAATTATATCAGAGAATAGCATCATTTTAAAAAAGTTAACTGCATGATTCTAGAAGAAGCCAGAATTGAGGACCACTGGTGTAAAGGGAACTTACAGGCCGTGAAGGTCATTCATCCATCTACTCTTTGATTGCTTTCTGTAGCCATTTAGCAATGAAGGAAGAATACATCTAACAGGATTGAAATTCTAGGTTTTTGATGCAAGCATCCATTACCACACCTACTCCTTCTCTCAAGCTACCAATGAGAGTGACCCACTGTCTCACTTTGTCAAGGACTGTCCTGGTATCTGCATGGAAAGTCCTCTATGGTGGGAAACCCTTCAGTGTTGGCCAACCAGGACAGCTGGTCACCCTACTACCAACATACTCTTTGGGTCCTACAGAGTTGTATTTTGATAAATTGTCTTTGGCGAAGAAGAAAAGTTATTTGGGGGTAGTGTTTACAATATTTAATGGAAAGACAGAAATAATTAGAACCAACCTTTAAAACCTTAGCAGCCTTGAGAGTAAAGAGACGTAGCAAAAAGAAAAAAAAATGACAAGTTCTTGTAGAATTCCTGCAATTAAGATGAAGGAGGGAACTTTATTGCCTGTAATTAATTAAAGAACATCAAAATATACATTCGCTTTTATCTCTGCCATGTAGATAAATTAAGAATGATTTTGTAACATGAAAAGGCATTAAGTGAAAATCTCAAATTTGTAAATATAATGAACTGAACTATAAGCTCCTTGAGGATGGCTATTTTTACAATCAGGAAAGAAATACATATTCAACACTACGTAAAAAGTTCCTGACAGAGCATCTGGCTTCGAGATCTTTTTTTTTTTTTTTTTTGGCAGGGTCTTTAGCCTCTTTCCTATTATACATTCATCTATTCCCAGTGACATTTAGCACAATCCCTTCCTTTCAGAGAAAAGTGAATGTTGGCAGATTGATAGAAAAAGTGAAAGTATTTTTTAATAATGAAAATAATTTTTAGTGGCTTAATTTATAATTGTGGCATTAAAAATCAGTCATCATGGATGCCCATTTGAGTTTTATTTTGATATTATAACATAGTCCTCCAGCTTAAGGATTAATTTATCTCAGTGATTTTTTTGTTAGGTCATACTGATCACATGGTTGATTCATTTCTTTCACTGATGGCCAAAATTGTCAGATGTGTCCCAGTCATCTGACCGACCATCTTTGTAACCAAGTCAAATCCACTGAACTGGCAGCAGTTCAGCCAGGGCTTTGGTCATCAGCTGCCCAAGATGCCGATGGTACCACACAGATGAGATGCTGAACTCCTTGGAAACGTCTAGTCTCATTACAATTGTGGTAGATTTCTCTCCCACTCTGAAAGTTCTAAGCTGCTATAAGATAAAGTATCGACGAGTAAAACCTCTGATAAGTTATGTTTCTTTATTTTTTTATTTTTCTCCTAACTAAAACATTTAGCTGAAGTAAAACTCAGAGAAACACATTGTAGAATGGGAAATCGCCGATCAACTCGTTCATCCATCCCAAAATATGTTAATAAATAGTACCTGGGGGGAACGTGGGGAGCATCTGTAGGCAGGTACGTTTGTAGTACGTCAGGTGAAACAAAATTGAACTGGTACCTTTGATGCAGGAGGGGAAGGGCATGAGACGTATGCATTTTGCAAAATTATCTAGCCACAGAACACTTTATGCCGACATCCGGAGGAACTTTGTCCAGCCTTCTAATTTTGTGGTTGAACAAACTGTGTCTCGAAAAGGTTCAAAAACTGAGATATATTCAAGTACTTAATTTTTTTTTCCAGGCTCCCTTTCCCCCTCACTCTGTATTGCTTTCTCTAATTGGCTACAAGAACGTCCCTCATCCCTGCTGATTGCTTCTCGTTACCCAGCTCACCAGTGCTGTGATTCCAAGAAATGAAGGCAGGAAGTATTTTCTTAGAAAAGATGTGCTTTTAGAGTGCAAGGTTTCAACATCTTACGCTTTGATTTTAATAGCGTTTATTAATTGGGCATCTACAATATGCCAGGTGCCTATGATATGATTTAATCGTAACAGCCTGAAAAAATAGATAAGGTTATGTCCATTTCCCCGTCGGAGAAATTATTAGCAACTTGAAGTTCATACATTCAGTAAATGGAAGAATTGGGATTTAAAACAAGGTCAGTCTGACTAGAAAGATTTTTGTCTTGTCAAACTCAAAGATAGGATTACAGCTGCATCGAAGTGACAACACAGTTCATTTTTTTAAAAAAGTTATTGGCCCACTATTAAGTATGGCACAGGAGAGAGAGAATTACATAATTTAAGGTGACAGATTTGTAAGAAATGTACTCAGGAGAATAAAAATATATCCAAGTAATATATTAAAAGGTTAACCAGCAAGCTGGTTAAAATTGTCTTGGGGATGAGGTGAGGCATACATGCATATGCACATTAGTGCATACATATACGCATGCATTCTAAGCCACAGTATACCTCTGAGGTATATGCAAAGGGGTAAGTACATAATTAGAAGGTAATCTGGGCATATGTGGATAGTTTTTTTGCTGAATAATGGTGCTTTCGGTATGAATTTTCGGTCAATGTCGAATGAATGACTGAATGGAGAGTCACAGGTAGTATTCAGTGATGTAATTTACTCGATGGCCAAGCAAATGACCACTCTTTAGAGTTACCGTAAAGTCAGATGATTTTCTGCAGTCACTTATTTAATAAACGCGCATAGCTTTTCTTAAAATCTTTTCTTAAAATCTTTATTTGGGCCAAACCTCTTACTATTCTGTTTTTAAATGCTTTTCTTGATGTCTGTTTCTTTTTCCCCTCCCCCTCCCTCCTTCCATCCCTCCCTCCCTCCCTTCCTTCCTTCCTTCCTTCCTTCCTTCCTTCCTCCCTCCTTCCTCCCTTCCTTCCTTCCTTCCTTCCTTCCTTCCTTCCTTCCTTCCTTCCTTCCTGTGTATAGCAAAATCGATGTGGCATCTGCCTCAAAGTGATTTTTGGTCTGAATTTCTTGAGCTGACATAGCAGTGAGATGCTATAAAGATACATTAACAGAGGAGTTAACTTACTTTGCCTGATGCCCCCGTAGAAAATAACAGAAAATTGAAATGATTCTGTCAACAGCCTCCCTGAAAGAAGTTGTTATGTAGTTAGTAGTCGATTTGGGCTAATACCTAAAGTTCTCTGGATAATCAAACTAGACTATAAAGTACACAATAAGTATGTATAATTTTGAAGTAAGAATTTTAAGGCTGCGAAGCACAGCAAGGAATGGAAAACTCTAGAGACAGATGGAGGTGAGAAGGAAGAAACAGAGGGAATGCCAGCAGATGCTTGGAGGAGGACACCGTGATGGGGGTGGCAGGGAGTAGCTGTGGTATCCCAGGAGATGCTGCAGACTCATTCTCAGGATGCTGTGAGGCTCGGGAGGGAGGCGAGCGGGAGACTGGAAAAGAGGGTCCCGGTTGAAAGTAGCTGCAGAGGAGTTAGCGGTGGTTAGTGGCACATGATCCGTGCGGCCGGTCCTGATCCTCTCCCTGCCTTACATGACCACCACCAGTCCTCCCCACTGCTGGAGGCGTGAGGTCGTCCTGGGATGCACTGAGTCAGAGATGCTCCGGGCTCAGGGCAGCTCGGCCCATGGGCGGGGCGGGAGGGGGAAGGTACCACGGAGCAGAGCGAGCAGGCAAGACCCTCCTGGACCATCCCACAGCACAGCGCCCGGAACACCTGTAGCCAGGGGCACCTGCTGCCAGTGACTAGCTCTTCAGGCAGAGGGTGGAAGGATTTCTTGCTAAAGAAACAGAATAGCCCCCAAAAATGACCTGACGGGCGTTGGGAATCCTCATCGAAATGGCTGCATGTCTCACCCCGTTACCTCCCAGGGGGTAAGCACATCCTGCCCCTACCCAGGGTTTCCGGTCATTCTGACGGGGACTCGCTGTCCCTAAGCATAAGTGAATTATATATTGTCTTTACGTGCATCTATGTGTGTGTTTGTGTGTGTGAGTGTGTGTACCTACACACCTTTAAGATAGTCATATATATAAAGAAATATATTCTATAACTTTATATATTGAATGTTAAATAGGAATGAATAGTGAGAGGGTTACCAGATATTTGAGTATTGCCCCCCCAACATAAAATATAGACTAAAATACAGATATTGAAACAGAGAGAGAGAGAAAGGGACTAGGGGATCAGAAAAAAATATATATAGAAAATTCAGGAAACAAAAGAAAAGCTTTTAAAAACCTATAATAGCTTTAGAAAGATGAGAGACAGTATTATATCTATGAAATAAAAAGAGCATTCTATAAAAAAAAAGAATAATCAGAAAATGAGAACGAGAGCTTAGAAATCAAACATAGCAAAAAAATATCATTTGGAGGCGTAGACCAAGCCAAGGAAACTTTCTGTGACGTAGACGGATGGGCCAAGGTAGGCGGTGGAGTGGGGGTGGGGATAGGAGAAGAAAGTAAAAAATGCAACAGGTCAGTCCACAGGGTTCAGCGTGTCACCACAGGGGTTCCAGAAAGGGACACAGAGAAAATGATGATGGGGAGACAAGTACCAAAGAATAATACAAGAAAAAAAAAATTCAGAACAGGAATTTACAAATTAAAAGGGAGGAGAAAGTACCCAGAAGAGTGGGTAAGATCCCCACTAAGATGCCTTAGTGTGAGAGCTCGGAACACCAGGGGTTAAAAAGAGGATTTCAGAACCTTCCAGAAAAATCACACAGGTCACACGTAAACAGTCAGGAATACCCGTGGCATCAGACGTGTCAGCCGTAGCACTAGAATTTAGGAGACAGTGCCACAGACCCTGGAAAGTTCTGAGGGGAATGAGTAACTTTTTCTTAGAGTTCAGGTACGAGGTGAACTAGCGAACATGTGAGCGTAGAATGAAGACATCTTCAGACACACAAGGAAGGTCTCAACAAATTTACCTCCCGTGTGTACCTTTTCTCAGGAAGCTTCTAGAGAATTGCTCTACAAAAATGAGGCTGTAAACCAAGAAAGAGGAAACCATGGGATCCAGGAAACGGGGGACCCAGCACAGGCGAGAGGCACAGGGATTTCGCAAGATGGTGTTAAAACGAAGCCCCCGGACCACAGGTGGGCAGCTGACCTGGGCACCCGCTGGTCGGACAGACGGACGGACGGACAGACGGGGTGGGACGCTCCGAGCGGGAGTGTTAGATGTGACCGTTTGGCCGACGGGGTCGAGCACGTGAAAAATGGTTTCGATAGGGCTTGTAGAGTTCTTTTAACTAGTTCAGGAACAGTTGGCAAGAGAGAAACACACACAAAACGAAGAAATAAAAGACAACATCAAGAAAAAACAAGCTATCGAACAAGATAGGAGGTGTATTCTTAGGCTGCGTGACTCAGCAGTAACAATATTGCATGGTCATAACGAACACAGCATATCAGTGTATCCCCACCTCGCTCCTTAACCTCGTGGAAGGCTGGGGGCAGACAGCTTGAGTAAGACTGCGACATTCTTCTCATTTTGCCTACTAGAAAAGCATTAGGTAATCTCCAAAAATGATAAACATCCCTTTGCACACATTAATTAAATATGTGGAATCGAACATCAGATGTGAAAGTTAGAAGTGGTTTCCTTTTCCCCCGCCTGGCAGGGTCCGACCTCCTCGAAGGGAGGGCAGCCAAGAGATGCTGGTCCTCCTGCCTTTCCCAAGCAAGCCACCGTCGGGGCCCAGGGCACGCTGCTCGCTCTGGCAAATACGGATCTGTCATGGTAGAAGCAGACACACACACACACGCATACGCACACACGCACACACACACACACACAGTGGTTTCCCCTAAGGGTGGAAGGGGGAGGGTAGGGAGGGGCGGGGTAGGGTTTCTGATTTGGGTTATAGGCCTTGCAGTGTTATTTGCTTTTTTTTTTTTTTTTAAACCCCTGGGCATATATGACTTGGATAAGCATTAAGTTGGTTTTTAAAATTACTGCAATTGCAAATAGAGGTTATAAAACCAAAGCACACCTATCTTCCTCCAAAAAAAAAAAGTCGAAAACAAAGAGGAGGAAGTTGATGGTGCTTTCGTGGCTGTATTTCGGAACTAGCACGTGCACCAGTCTGATGACGCCACCGGGACCTGGGGACCCTCTGCCCGCCGCCTCACTCCTGCCAGCGTTTAAGATGTGCGGGGCCCCTTCCCACCCTGTCCCAGCACCTGCCTCTTCCCTCACCTGGGCCGTTGCTTACAGTGCAGTCGTAGCCCATCGTCCACGTACGCATTCCCACACATGCACACACACGTGCACACACATGCACACACACGTGCACACACGTGCACACACATGCGCACACACGTGCACACACGCACGCACACGCACACGCCGACCCCTCCCAGAAGTCCTGCATATTCACATCGCCACGCAGACGGCCCATGGCTCCCTTTCTGTTTATTCCTGCCCTGGCGCCCGTGGCTCCCCGCACCGCACGCCGCCTTAACGCACGGGCGGGTTCCGACTCGTTCTGTCTTCGCGAGGTGCGCAGAAGGCGGCGTGGACAGGAAGCGTGTGGCACTGCTGCACGTCCCCCCGACAGATCCTGTCCCAGAGCCGGCATCCTCCAGGTGCTGCCGCAGACAGTGACTAAATCAATGAACCGGTCTTTCATTAAACGCGCCCTCCCTCCGTTGGGTCGTGTGGCCCCAGGCTAACCGTCCGCATCCACATAACTTCGTATGACCGGAAGGGAAGGGTTTTCTCATTTGCTTTCGTGTTAGGGGCACCTGTGTGCTTCCTCCTAAGGTGGCGGGTCACACTCAGGCCTCGAGGGTAAACTGCTCCCCAGAATGTTTGGGAACATGGAACGCTTGCCACCTGGAGGGCTGCAGGTTTTATCTGAGCCTGCGCAGGTGACACGTCGCCTGGCAGTGAGGGGAATGTTGCACACGAGATCTCAGAACGGCTGGGTGAGTGAATGCGTGTGGAAAAGTGTGTCGTCGGCACAGCACAGTCCTGGGCGGGCCACGCACACCCGACGGCGGTTCTGTCTGCGCAGCGAGACCGGGGGCGCGTGGGAGGAAGAGGAACTGTCGGGGTGTCCGTCCTCGCGTGCGCACGGGCCCCTTGTGAGGATGGAAGCACGAGCTTAGTGGAGAATCCCATGGGAAGCGTCTCTCCCGTGGCTGTGATGAAATGTGAGTTGTTCAGCCCGGGCGATTCTGGGCCTGACCACGGACACCCTTTGGCACCTCCCTGCTTTCCATAGGTCAGGTCTCAAGTTCATGTGCGTGCGCTTCACGGAGCCTTTACCGACCTGGTCTCCCGCGACACCATGATGTCATCTCTGCTTATGTCGTGGGAAGGCGGGTGGGGAGGTTAAGTCAGATACGGTTATCTTCCAAGACCCCGAGTCTTATAGACCCTTACGTGGAGACCCCGAGTCTCGGTTCCCTGACCTGTAAAACTGGGGTGACTTTCCCTGTGAACAAAGGCTGTTCTCCAGACAGAACACGACGACGTCTCGCATCTTCCGTGTCCAGCCGTGTCCAGCTCAAGGCCGGCCTGCCTTTGCCCCGCAGAAGGTGACCCGGCCCGCAGACTCTCGGTGCTGGCCTTGGCCCTGACCACTCTCCAGTGTGGTCCCAGTGGCACCGAGGAGCTTGTTGTGAGAGGCGCGGGGTCCCAGCCGCCCGCTGCTCTGACGAGTCGGAATCTGTTTTAAAAACGCCCAGGTGACTCCCGGGCACAGTGGAGTCTGAGAACTTCGTTTTTATGTCTCTTAAGCAGGGTTTCAGATGGGCTTGTGTGATGCATCGGGTATATTCTTCCTGTCTTTTCTGATACTTTGGCATCTTAGGGCCTTGGGGACCCCAGTGGGGGGCACTCCCCTTCCCAGGGTTCCCTAATCTCGTGCAATAGTAAATAGTTTGCCTGGGAGCGTGCCTTTGATATGCAAATCGACCAACCCAGCGTCCTCTCCCTCACCTGCCTCCTTTTATCTGGTCCCTGCAGCCCAGAATACTCGCCCGGCCCTAAATCACCCCAGGGCCCAGATCTGGACAAGTGGGAACCTTGCCTGTATCCCAGAACTCACTGACATTATTGGAACGGTCCTCAACCCGCTTGCCCTGCTTTGCTTCGCCTGCTATGGAAACTCAAGCACGCCTTTGTCCCTCACATCCCCTCACCCACTCTGCTCCTGACCGGCCCCGGGGCCTCCCACGGGGCCCGGTGTGGCCCAGCGTGCACGGCGGGCCCCCTGCTGAATTCTGGTACACTTTAAAACGGGGCTTCCCTCTCACACTTTGTTCCCAGTTCAGTGCCACCCAACACCCCCATCCAATTTCCAGATGTCCCGTTGGAGCACAGGCTAACAGGCTGAAATGCAGGGGGCTGCGTAAGCCACCCCGGCAGCCTAAACGTACCTCTAACTAAAGATGAAAAGATGGTCAAGGCCAGCCGTGGCTGGGACTGTATAACTCCGCTCAGTGTGGCGTAGCCACGGCGACCGTCCTAACGTGCTTTCAGCGCGTGCTCTGAGCCCTTCAGAAGCGGCGTGAGAAATGCCTGCGACCTCTAAGATAATGGAACCATGTGATGGAAGCACAAACTTATTTACAGGGTTCTGAGACCTCAAGGAAACAAGGAAGAACCGGCCATCCCCAGCCGTTCATTGTCCCCCGTGGCTTCTTCGCAGGTGGACGTGCCTTAGGCAGAAATAACTCCTGCGGGGAAGCGGCCCGGATGTCACCAGCCGCTTCCCTCCCCGCCTGTGCGCTGACCTCTCGTCTCTTCGGTTTGGGAGAGATTCTTGGTACGTGGCGGCAAGCTGCCTGAAGCTGAGGTTAATCCAAGTAAATAGCAAAAGAACATAAAAGGAACTTTTCTCCGTGACTCGATGGGGTAAAATAATGCAAGGCGTCATCTCGTTCTGAAACAGTCCGCGTGCGTTAGGTGGGATGGGGCGAACAGAAGACAGAGCGTCGTGGAAACATCCCGCTTATAAAAGTCTTACTGCGGTTTTATCCAGAAATTAGAATTTGCAGCTTCTAGTTAGAAACGTCAGACAGAAAAGTTGTTCCTGGTTTTGTAACCGTCAGATTTGTTTCTATAAAAAGTAAACCCTCTCACCACACACGCACACACACACACATGCACACACACGCACACGCACACACACACACACACGTACACACACGCGCGCGCACACACACGATAACTACGTGAGGCGACGGATGTGTTCACTAACTGTATCAAGGTCATCATTTCACAACGTATGTGTATATCAAATCACCACGCTCACACTTACATGGATACAATTTTCACTGTCGGTTCTATCTCATTAAAACCGGAAAAAACAAACCAGCTTTTTATGACCATAACAAATAAACTCTGGCTGCAGATACAGGATTTTGCCGCCCCAAACTGGCCCTATCAGATTCCGCGTTCTGCCCAGGCAGTGTCTGTCTGCTCTTCGACCCGTGGACCTTGCCCAGGGGCAGCTCCCCCGAAACCACACACCTCTCTCCCAGTCGGCGTTCTGCTGGCTTGCGCCTTGACCCTTTCCCAAGAAACCTACTTCGCCCAAGGGAGTCTCACTCGGAAAGGAACAAGAGCGTTTGCATCTGCTTAGGGAAATGTGCCCGCCGTAATGACTTGCTTGGGAGGGAGAGACCGGAGTGGCGCAGCATGGAGTGATAAGCCAGTCTGAGCAGGCCGGGAGCGCCCTGGGCCCCGAAACCCTTATAAAAGGCGCTCTGCCACACAGCAGTTTGCAGAGACCGGGTCTGGTCCCCGCGAACTCCCTGCGGAGCCCTCCTGCCCCGACGGACGGATGGACGCTCTCGGGTCTCGCTTGCGCTTCTAAGATGGTGCGGGTTTCGCGATTCAGCCCTGCGGATCCCAGAGCAGAAAGCACCCTCCGAGGTATGTTCCCCGTTGCAGACTTCGTGAAGTCCCTTGGGGACCCGCAGAGCGAGCGGGTGGTGGTGGTGATGCCGGGACGTGAGGGAAAGAGTTGGTGAGTGTGGTGATGGGTGCTTGACGCAGCTTCTCTCTCACTTCCCGGACTTGAACTGAACCGGCAGGCAGCAGTGGGCAGCTGACGGCTCATCTAGCTCAGTGAAGGATGAGGAGAGGCAAAAAAGAGGAGAAGAAGAAGGAAGGAAGGAAGGATGGATGGATGGATGGATGGATGGATGGATGGATGGATGGATGGA
>PVKZ01004795.1:0-69684 GCA_004027375.1 Macroglossus sobrinus
GTTCGATATCCAAGGCAACCGTGATTATGCAAATCCTCCCCTTTATATACTCTACCCCTACCTACAATAAACGAGGCTTGATCAGAACTTTGTCTTGCCTCCGCTCCTTTTTCTCGCCCGTTTTTCTCAGGTTGGATCCTCCTCGCCCCCACGAATAACTAGGTCCCGCGGGTCGGGACAGAATACTTCTTCCCCATTGCTCTCTAGAGCACCCACTATAGAAGCATCCACTTCTTTCCTGACCCCATTGAAGCCTAGAACTGACTTGCTTCCATCCACCCTCTTAGGAGGGTCAGTCTGATGGACAAATCTGTGCTAACATATTTGTACCAGACCCATTGCCCCCTCAGAAATGGCAGCAGGCAAGGACTTCAAGGACTTCTGAGGCCTATAATCCAGGGCCTGATGGACAGTCCTACCTCTTTTTCCCTTGGTTCCCCTCCCCTTTCATTCCGACTGAAGCTAGATCAGAGACAGCCTCTACATACACCCCTACATACGTATGCAGAAGTCTCCATTCTCATAGTAGCCAGGGCAGCACTGGGACCTCCGCCGGTACATGGTCCGGAGACCGCGCCGATATGCCGTCTTATAGCTGATCCTAAGGCACAAGGGAGAAAGCCACTTGAAAGTATTGAAAATCAATCACTCCTGTTAGAATGATATTTGAGTTAAGGTATATTGAGGATGCCATTCAATAATTACTTTAAAATGCATGGCAGCTTCAAATATGAAGGAACACAATAAAGAACAATCGATGGCAGGGTCTGGGCGGTTATATTACTGACAGGGCATTTGCTACACCTGCTGACATTTCACCAGTCTCTTCAGAGTGATACTTAGTAGGCTTGCAGAAGATACTTTCTGGGGTGATATTGTGGAGGGTAACTGGGAGCTTCACCTTAAAACCTCCAGAAGCTGGGCTACAGGAGCCCATGGGGTTAACCTGGATGGGACTGGGGCTCTGAGAGTTTCTATGCCTATCACCACCACCCCAATAGGCAGACTGTTCACAGACCCTAAGAATAGGTCCATCTACATGGAGAACTGAAGTAGAGTCAGCAAAAAGACCCTATGAGTCTGACTCAGTCCCAGATATGGATAAATCTCCCCTATACCAAAAAAAACACCTTCTGGGGAAGAGCTTCTCATGCCATCCCTGGGGAGGCCCAGAACTGACCTCTGGCTCTGCAGAGGGAGAAGTTAAGGCCCAGAGAATAGAGGAAGCTCTGAACTGGGAGTCAGCGACCTGGGTTCTAGTTCTTAGGTTGACATGGGCATTGAGCCTTTACCCTGTGCCAGAGAGATTTACAGGCAAAATCTCATTCCATTCCCTCCTTGAAGCAGGTAGCATTATTATGCTCCTTTATTTTATTTCTTTTTTAGACTTTTTATTCTTATTTAATTTATGTACCCCTCTGCTCCCTTTGCTTTATGGATAAGAAAACAGAGTCAGAGAAGTTAATGACTTGCTCAAGTTCACACAGTTACATAGTTTTAGAGCCAGGATTCAAACCCACTAGGCTTAACTATTGCCTGTGCCAGTTCCCACGGGGTGGCTTGCTGGGCTTATGGGATGGCCATTGTGAAAGAACAAGACAAGGGAAATAGATGGTGTGAGGATTGAGTCCTTCTAAGGGAGTCAAATGGGGTATTAATAGGCAAAGCCCCTTCCTCACACACAGGGTCAAATGGAAGAGATGTGAAGCAGCCATTAAAGACAAAAGAAGAAGTAACTTCCCAAGGTCATGGCATGTAACTAGGATTCAACCCCAAGTCCTGGGGCCTTGAAGCCAGAGCTTTCTCATGTTCCCACGAGCACCGCAGGGAAGCTTGCCCTGTGGACCCCTCCTCAGTGGCCAAGTGGGGGCTGGTCATTGGACATACTGACAGTCTGCTCTCCATCGAGGGTCAGGCCCACTTGAGAAAGGAGTCCTACCGCATAGGCTCCCAGTCCTTAAAGCCCTCGCTTTATGACAAATGACAGTGTAAACTCTGGGGAAATCTGTGATATTTGGGAATGTCATAAACTAAGGTCATTCTACTTTGTCAAAAGCCCATAATGAAAGGTAAGCCAGCTTCAAAGTGAAGCTACTTTCCTGGCACAGGAAGGCAGCCCCTGGCAATTTCAGAGGTGGTGTAAGCCTCTCAGATAAAGAACAACTTGGGGTTGATTCAAAGGTCATCCAGTCTATTCCTCCTACCAAACTGGGTTCTCCCAAAGCCCTCCAATGGAAAGGTGGTCTTGGCATCATTAAAGCCTCACAGGGAGAGATGTCCCCACTGCTTCTGGCTTCCCCATCCTTGCTGTCAGCACTGGGGTGGGAAGCAGGAGAGGGAAAGAACTGGGAGCCAGGCTGCTGTCAGGAGAAGGATGCTGCACTCAAACAAGGCATTCCACACAGAGGCAGACTGATGGTGCAGCTGTCAGTGTGCACACTCCAGGTCATCAAGAAGGCTGTAAGGCAACTCAATAATTTAGCAAAATAATTCATGTTCCAGGAATGCAGCCCATTTTAATAAGCAGCCACTCACTCACTTTTCCCTAGTGGTGACGGACGGCAGCTCCAGCCTCCAAGGACCCGACAAAGCCACACCTCAGAGCAAACTTAGCTCTGGCACAGGGCCTGACAGGTTTATGGAGGGAGCAGGAATTATATTTCTGCCTCTACCTTTGACCACAGCCACAGGAAGCTAACTTGACACAACTGGGGAAGTTAGAAGAAGGCATATGGTCTCCCCTCCTCATTTCATAGTCAAGGGTTAGGGGAAGGGGACGCAGTAATGCTGAGTAGCTCCTATTGGACCAAACCTCCTGCAAACGGCTATACAATCTGGGGAAAATGTAAAAACAACTATCTGAAGGTACTAGAAGAGAACAGAAGTAGATACTGGAGGGAAGTGACATTAGGAAGAAAAAAATGACACTGTGCAAGGTTAGCCCAAGGACAGGCCCCAGTCAACAATTGATACTCCAGGTGGCTAAAATTCAGAGAGAAGACTTGCAGACTTACTGGTTTGAAGAACCACAGGACAAATCCAGGGTGGACCCAGCAACTAGAAAGTGAGAAGGGAATACCTCACTTTTCTCTATTATCTCCTGCACTTTTCAAAGTATTTTCGTATCCCTGACTTCACTGGACCCTAGAGGTAGGTAAGGCAAAGATCATTCTGTTTGATGAGTGCACGGGAATCCCAAAATAAAGTGACTTGCCCAGAAACATCCAACGAAACATGTTCTTTCTTCCTCTTCTCTCACCCCCAGTGACATGGGAGTATGTCATGACTTGTAGGAGGATGGTAGACAAAGGAGCAAGATTCCCATGTGCAGTTGTTCAGATGCTGATAGGGTGCTGACTTCTAGCCTCACTCTGTCCTCCAAGCTAGATGCCCTACATGAGGCTACATCTGCTCTGAGGGAGACTGTCTTAGGCTGAATTTTCCTTCAGAAGCAGACCTAAGGCAAAGATTCAAGGATAAGCAGTTTATTTGGGAGATGATCCTAAGAAGCATCAACAGGGGAATAGAAAAATGAGACATGAAAGTACAGGCAATCAATTCAGGGTGTACTGTTGAGCATAGTACTGCTATGTGTGACTGCGGACCACTGGGATATAGTATAGAACATGTTCAAAGTTGTCACCTCTATCCTAGGGTATTTACCTACCGACTCCTTACCTGTCACTGGCTGAGGATGCCCCCAGGGCATTCTCTAGTACTTCTGGCCTGCCCTGCTCATAAGCTCCTCTGGCAAGAAAGAAGCCCTCAGTAGAGCATCTCAAGGGTTCGATGTGAAGAGTAAGTACCAAGGGGATATAGGGTATACTGACCACATCTGTGACAGGGACCTTTCACTAATTGGCACACAGGCAAGACCAGAGGACTTGGTACTCTTTTCCAGTGCACTTGGTACTCCAGTCATCTGAGAGAGGTACTCACCGGTGCCTGGTGCACTTGAACCAGTTGAGGATATCTGTGCATCGTGTGTAGTATATCTGGTCAAAGGGATGTGCATAGGATTCCTGGACGGTCACGGCATAGCTGAGAAACAAATGAGAGATGAGAGCTATGGTCAGCCCTTGGGAGGCTGAGTTGGTATTCAAGGTGTGGTCTCCCTTCCCAAGGGAGCCAGGCCACAACTAAGTGTCCAGGAGCTCCAACATCTCCTATCCCACTATCCTCCTGCTGCCCTGGATGCCCTTGGCATCCATACCCACCTGATGCCTGCTTGAATCTAGGACATACCCCTTAGTGCTCTTTGGCCCCAGTTCATTTTCTGAAATTCTAGTTCATTTGTTCATTTAACAGAGAATGAATACAAGAGAGTTTAGATTTATCCTTATGTTGTTCTGGAAGTCACGGTCAACAAGTTTTTTAAAATAGTCTATACTTATTTAGATTTTTATGGTTTACAAAGCACCTGCATGGAAGCTGATCTTTGCAGCAAATGTGTGAAAGTAAGTAGACCCATTTTGCAGATGAACAAACTAAGGCTCCGAAAGAGGTGATTTGCCCAGGTCACATAGCTGGTAGCAATAGTTGCTAATAGTTATTAAGTGCCCTGTGTTAAGTGTTTTAATCCCTTTTAATCTTCACACAATCTTTCTAAGGTAGGTGGCATTGTTATCCTCATTTTACAGATGAGGAAACTGAGCATCAGAGAGGATAAGTGACTTCCCCCAAAATACCAGTTACCTTCTGCCCTGTTGTATAGCTGGGGGTCCATCAAGGACATACCACAGGCCTCCTGATCAAAGTGATATCTCATCATTATGTCTGTTAGCTGTAAACCTGGACCAGTGGGTGGAAGCTACAGGAAAGCAGGTCCCAGCTTCAACAAGCTACCTGCCCACCCCTGGAAGTTGTATGAAAAGGCAATTAAGCCAGAATGTAAAGCAAAGACTCACACTTCCGGTGCAGGCTGGATGAGACCACAGCTGAGATTTCAGGAATTAATTTTTATGTAGGCTAGTACTATTCAATGTTTCTCCCCAGAAGGCTCACTGACCTGGGCCAGATGGCCAGGTCCAGGCTATAAAAGTCCATCTGCTTTGCCTGAGGAAACTGTTGGCTTACTCATAAGGGGGCTAGGCATGCCAGCTCCCTGAGTGAACCCACAGCAGGCTCTTTGACGCCTGAAATGTCAAAGGTTTAGAATTCAGAAAGAAGAGGCCAGAAGCAGCCAGCAAGGCCCAGGAGGAGCTCAGGGGGGTGGGACATTAGTTTCTCTCAAGCAAGAAGGATATAAGGAAGACCCTTAGTGAACCTCTACCTGGTGAGATGTGCATCAGATATATACATCTAGCCTAAAACCCTGTTTTATCTATAAATTTGAAGAAACCAGGCAGCTCCATACCCACCCCTGGCTTCCCAAAGGTCCCTTCCAAATCTGAAATTCCATGACCCTGTACTCTGATACATCTACTGAGCACCTCACTTAGAGGCAGGAGAATAAATGAATAAGAAGCATGGGCTCTGGGTCAAGGTTGAACCCTGTCACTTGTCAGCAGCATGTTTTTAGACATATAAGACTCATATAAGCCTTTGTTTCCTCACCTATAAATCTGTGATAATACCAGGGGCTTCGTATAGTTATTGTGGAATAAAGATGATAATAATGGTATCAATCTCTCAGGGTAGTGGGAAGATAAAGCAAGATAATATATGTAAAATGCTTAACAGGTACACAGTAAGTGTGTAATAGATATTGGCCATCATTATTATAAAATTGGCAGTAATTCACCTCCTGTGCTAGTTAGTCACTGAGGGTTATTTCCTCCCAGACCACAGTAAGGGAGACAGAGGAAGACCACACAGAGAATGGACTCCCCACCTTTGTTACGCACTTGGGGGTCCAGGCAGTTCCTCCTCAGCTTTGACAGGAACAGTGGGTGCGCAGAGAAAAGGCATCAGCCCAACAGAGGAGACAGGGAGGGTGTCATGGGGACAGATTTGGCTCTGCAGGGGTGCCCTGAGCAGAGAAAGTCTGGCAATGAGACCTTGAATCAACTCCAAGTCACCAGGGTGAAATGTATGCCCCTAGTTTCATGGCTGAGTGGTTTAACATGCTCATTTGCCAACATGCTAATGAGGGGCCAGATTAATCTTGTAGAGCTAGATTTTACTAGCCAATGGAGGTCTTTCCACTGTGTTTTATGGTGGAGGGGCATAATTAACAAAGAGCCTGCCAGAAGCACTAATCCAGCTGGGAAATTCTTCCTAAGCAGTCTCTGGGGACTGGGCTGTGTTTCTGGAATGACACAGACTAGGATCCATCCATGTATAACTGGCAGTGGAGCTAAGCTGGAAAAGCCAAAACAGAAGAGGCACCTCGTATTAAGGGGCATCACTGCAAGGCCTCCCTAGACGCTGGAGAAGCCCAGGGGGTACCCAGACCCCATTTTAGCTATTAGGGTCACCCTTTGTCCTCTCATCATAGCTATATATTTGGCTGATAGACCAATCAGCTTGAAAAGTCAGCTTTTTTCAATGCAGGCTGAGTTCAGAATTTTTCATATTCCAAATGTATTGATGTTGGGCAGGTTTAGAAAATCAGAGTTCAGTTTATGAATTGATCCACTGGTACAAATGGGACTCAGAGAAGACAGAGGTCAGTGTGGGCCCTGCCATCGAGGAAGGCTTCCTGGAGGAGAGGGACCTGGATAGAGGCAGTGGGAAAAGGCAGAGGTGAGCAGATAAGAAGGAGACATTCTGGGGACTGGGATACAGCATTGACATCAGCAGGAAGCAACTATGTCTCAACAAGGACAGGTGGACAAAAGGGGGTTGCTGAGACTAGAGCCTGCATATCAGAGACCAGTATGGAATTCCACCTGATATCTCTCTCACTGACTGGGAAATAAAGGTTTAAATTCACCAAAACTAGAAGTGGCAGGGGGCCTGAGTCACCTTAGAATCATGCAGAAAGCTTATGAAAAATATATATTCCTAAGCTCTACCCCAGACTTATGGAATCAGAGTCTCTTGGGTTAGGACCCAGGATCCATACTCCCAGTGAGCCTGGTGTGCATTAAAGTCTGTGATAACCACTTCCTGCAAAGCCAGAGCTGTCAACAAGGAAAGGCAATAATGGAGCTTTGCAGTCCTCAAAACACTTTCATGAAACTGGTTCCCTGACCCTCCAACAAGCCTGGGAGGTAGGGGTCGTTATCCATTCCCCCCACTTTACAGAGCTAGAAGTAAGCTCAGAGTGGTTCAGAGATGTCACCAAAGTCATAGAACTAACAGGTAGAAAATTCCAGACTGGAATGAACGAAGGTCTACTCATCTCAGATTTCATGTTCTTCCCACTTCACCAAATAGGGGCATACTGTCTGCTGCTCCAGCCTCAACTCTGTAGGGACTTCCAGTAGAGCACTGGTGCGGGCATCAGACTGTTCCTCTGCCTCCCCAGCCAGTCCCTCCAGAGCCCTGGGTGAGGTGTCTTTCCCTGCCATGGGGTCAAGACATTCATCCTCATGGGCATGGAGCATGGACCACCCCCTCACCTGTCTTCTACCATTTGCCTCCCTCGTTGGGCCCTCATCTTAATTTTATTCATTTGATTTATTAACATCTAAGTGGCAGAGTCATCCTGGTCAGCACGGCCAATCAATCCCAGGGTTTAATTTGGTTTTTCCTCATTGGGTCTCTGGTCACTGTCTTTCTACTCACCAAAATCAATACTTTAACCTTGTGCTTCAAAGTCAGGTTGTCTGCAGGGCCCTGGTCTATTTCCCCAGGACCTAATGCCAAAGCCAGCTCTTCTGCCTTAGCCTTTGGCTGCCCTTTCCCTGGCAGTCTCCCTCCCCCAACCAGATGGAAAACAGCAGGGCCCCCTCACCCATACTAGTTGGGGCAGGCTGCTGGCTACCCTGCACATCTGAGCTGTTGCATTGTTGCCAGTTCTGGGAGACCAGAAAAGATATCACAGCATTGGAGAACAACCCATCTGAACCAGTCACTCATTGTACCCCACCTGGCTGCAGATGGGCACTGAGCCCCTCTGGGCCTCTATGTCCTCCTCTATAAAATGGCTGAGAATTATGAACGCAAGAATTATACATTGTCAGCCATCAGACTGTTTCATTTAGTTGCCCATCACTCAACCTCCTATACCTTGACCTCCCACTGTACTGAGTTAGACAAAATCTGTATTGCTTTGTCCTATCTTTGAGCATCTGTGCTGTCCCCAGCTGGAATGTAGGCCCTTGGTGGACAGCTTTTGTACCTCCTGCCTCTACTTTGGCCCAACAATGCCAAGCCCAGGTGAAGCCCCCAGGAAATGCCTGGCCATCTGAGATATCTTACCTCTCCCAGTGGCTGCACACATTGGGGTCCTCAGGGTTCAGGGAGAGGATGGTTTGCAGGAGGGAGAAGACAATGAGCCCAGTCACTGAGAGCGCCATCCTAGGCCCTGTGCAGAAGAACAAAGGAAGTGGCATCATTAATCAGCCCATTGTCCCAGGTATCTGTCTGGTGTTGAGACCTCACATGAAGGGGCAAAGCAGACTCGCTAATCAGACAAAGTTTCCCATCATCATCGTGTAATGAGCATTTGATATTTTATACTTGCAGGCTCTGCCTAACATGGTAACACTTCGCTGCTTCTGAGTAACAGGGGAGTAGGAAGCCTGAGTCAGGGAAAAGTGGAAATTTCAGGCCAGGGCTTCTGAAAGATTTTTGGCTCACAAACTGCTTTGAGAATCTAATGGAAGTTAGAGACCTCCCCAGAAAAATGCCCCCACACACAACATATGGCTATGATTTCAGGGTGTCCTCAGGTTCCTGAGCCCATTCTTGGACCAAGAACCCTTGATTTAACTACTTTAAAGGAAGCCCCTTCCCTCTGTTCCCTTCTCCCTCATCTTTGATGTACTTTGCCCATTCACATCTTCTCCTTGCTCCCTCTGGCCACAAAGAAAGAGAAGAAAAGCATCTGGCATGGCCCTAAGAGAAGCTAAGCTGAGAAAACCCTTCAAGCAGCTCTGACCAAGCAAGCCACCCAGAAGGCTACACCTTGCTTCTCTTGCTTTCATGGGATATATAGTCACTGAGAGCCAGTGTGATGCAAGTCAACATACGTCATTCCCACCATAGGATGAAGGGCTTGAACAGCTTGGTAGGGAGCTTCAAGGAAGTGCTTGTAGAGTTTGATTCAAGACCCTGAAGTGACAGCCTGTGAGAGGCATCAAATGTGCCTACACAGAATGCCAAAACCCTTGGTTCCCTAAACTAAGGATTCCCTAACAAAGGGCTCCTCATAGAGGCAGAGAATTATTCAGATCAGAATGGCTGAAATGACTCCCATGGCTCTTTCCTGTACTAGCACCCCAGGACTTCATGGTCCTATAGCCTTAGAGAACTTCCCAAGGGCTCCTACCTGGAGGGGGTGCAGGGGCCCCCAGAGCCACCTCCAGGGGATCTGGAATTCCTATATGCTCAAACATTGGCTATAAACCAAATGAACATTATAAACCAGAAAGATGGCACTATTTTTCATGTGTACATAGGTGCTATTGTGGTTTGATTAAAAGCTTTACTGAATTCAGAGTAGCTTTTCTTCTCAATCAACCACACTGAAAAAAATGCAACTTCCATTAACTGGGGGCGGGGATGGTATTAAAAATATTTCGACATGGAGGTCCCCGGGCTTGAAATGGTTGGGGATTTCTAATCAATTGGCCCTGAGTTTACAGATAAGAAAGAATTTTACCCTTCTTGGAGACAGAGAAGAGTGGCATGGATGTTGCACATGCCCCAATCTGTACCCAGAGGGAAGCTAATGGAGCTCCTGTCTTCCTAAAAGGTTAAATGCTCTACTCCCCACCCCCAATAATTTCCCTGTTAAACTCTTTCTCAGCAGTGCCTTCAAAGATAAACAAATTGTCACCAATTCTGTATAACTGTAGGGGTCCAAATTAATGATTAATGAGGTTTTTCTCTCTCTTCCAGATCTGGAAATAATCTAGCTAAATGCACTCTGAAAATCAGTTAGAAAAGAAAAAAGCAACTTGGTGTTTCTGCTCAATTTGCAGAGTTCAGGAGTACAAAAGCCACCCCCAGTCCCCAGAAATCTAATCCCACCTCAACAGAGTGACCGTCACAAACTGGAGTTCCTACAGCACTCAGGTTATTTTAACCTATTCCCCTCAAAGGAGGTGATACTTCCAGGACAAGAAAGAGCCTACCCAGGACACAGCATTGAGTCTTGGCCATGAACATCTTCTTCCAGGTGGGGTTTGGCCTGATTAGGCATCAAATAAATCAAATAAAAAAATAAACTAAGGGACAGGCACTCTGAAAGGTATGGAGTCTGAATGCCCACTGTGGAGATTGCCTCATCTTGGTTGCCTCTATGGCCCCGTCTCATTACTCTGACTACCCCAATAATCTCCAGCATTCTCCCAAAAGGACTCCCCAACTGAATCTCCAAACTTATGAAGATGCCGTTGTAAAATGAATCTCTGTTGTTTAGAACATCAAAGGAAGAGGCCACTTAGACAAGAGGAGAATGTACCTTTGGACCCCTTTGATCCATGGTGACAGGAGAGGAATAGAAAATGAAGTAACCATACATGGACCATTGCTATAATTGGGGCAATCTTTTTAAATCTTAGTGAAAACCTCTTACTTTCAGAGTTAGGTCTGGACAAGACATTACAGATGACACCCACTGGCAGTGAGTTACCTGGATACTGGGGCACAGAGAGCATGACGGGTATTTGCATAAACACACATAGAGTGGAGATGGATAAGGCAACACAGGATACAGCCATCTAGGCGACATTTAGACTAACAGTCTAAATGCATTAAGGCTTGCAGGGCAGGGGGGCTCCCCAGGACTCACACCCTAGCCTTGACCAGCCCCGTTCCCAGCATTCACAAAGTTCCCTACCCAACACCAAACCCATCTCCATAGTTGCATGCAGCAGGTAGAAGAAGGACATCAGCCTGAGGGTGGAAGAGATGACTCCTCTCAGACACCACCCTCATTCCTAAGACTTTTTCTCTGAACCTGGCCCAATCTACAACCTTATCACCACCCAGTCCCCCATCCTGGGTCAGCTGGTCTTCTTTCCACCCCCATCCCCAAGCCCAGTCTTGCTCACACTGCTCCCTGGCCCTCAACCCTCAACTCTCAACCCTCTTCTTTTTCAACTCTGCATATCCAAATACCATCCACAGAAGACCCAGCTCAGGCCCCTGGTCCCCTCCGCCCCCTGCAGGGCTTGGTGCCAGGTACACTACACTCCTGTAGCTTACAGCCTGGCTACACAATCTCGCACTGATCACTCCCCATATTGCATTGACGTCTTTTCCACATATTTACTTCATCTTTCCAGTACATCTGCAAGCACCTTGAAGGTAGGGTCAGGTCCTAAGCTGAACCAGTCAGTTCCTTTTGGGAACTGATTTTAGAAAAAAGTGCTTCTGCTTGTCTCAGATGTGCCACTGAGGTGAAGAGCAGACAAAAAGAAGCTGTCTCCACGTGGGGGCAACTCATGGCTATTTACTTTAATGGGGCTTCCCTGGGCTCTCTCAGAGGATGAATCCCAAAGACAGATGCTTATGTGATGACTGAGGGAAAATCAATCTTGCCACAGTGGTTATTAGGCCGACTCCATTTGGAGTGACAGAGGTTAACGTATCGGGCACCATCTTATTTAGGGCATTAATAATTAAATAAGAAAATGCCCCTGGTTTCACTTCAGAGGAAGAGAACGTGTAAATAATCAGCAGGTTCCCTTCCCTCTTGGCCATGCTTCCTGCATATTAAGATGCAAAGGAAGGCAGTGGAATTCCAGAGGTGGAGAAATTTCTTCCTCATTGGGGGATATGTATGCTTTATACCAAATGAACTGGGCATTGGGGTTGAAAGGGAGAGGTGGCCAGGAGGTGAGTCACTAACACCTGCACACAGGTGTAGTCAGTGTGCACACTTGCTATGGCCTGAACTGACCAGCTGAGCACTCCTGAAGCACCACCTGCCTAGCCTGGGCTACGCTGTGCTGTGTAAGACACAGAGAAATTACATGTCAGCTGCAGTCTATTTGAGGAGACTAAGGTTAAGTCCCACTGGGGGGCCTGTGGAAGACTTTGTGGAATGAAGGGAACTTAAGAGGGACAGAATATGGAAAGGTAGAGGACAAAGAAAGGGCATTTCTGAGGCAGATATAGCATAAGCAAGGACATGGAGGCCAAAATGTGCAGGTGGTACTGGAGGACTGCGCAGCAGAGGGCTTGCACTGTGGAGCAGTGGCAGGAACTGTGGGAAACTGTGGGGGGTGTTTCCAAAATTGGGTCCTATGGAACACTAGTCCCATGAGATGTTGATAGAAATCTCCCAAAGGTTTCCATAAGTGAATTAATTCAGGAAATGCTGCATGCTACGTCCTCAACTTAAATACCCACTCTATATTTTAGCATACTTTAGGCTCAGAAAAGACCTGAAGTAGAGACCATTTTACTTTTTTTCACCAGGTGCTTCCCACAGAACTCTTTCTAGTGACAACTCCAGGAGCAGAAGTCCTCAGGATACCCGTTTTGAAAACTCTGCTCCTCTCCATCAAGGTCAAGTCTGAAGGAGGGCTGGTCCTGTCAATCTGCTTCCTCAGAGTTTGTATTCACTTTATTCTAACACATTTGTGGGCTTTCTGTGCCTGGAAGGTAGTGTTAAAGAGAATCTGCCACTGGATAGTTAAGAGACACTAACTTCATAGCAAAGGATCCCTCCTCCCTGCCTGGACCTTGGCTTTGGCCTGGGCTGGTGCTGCAGGCCAAGATCTTAGAGATGGTGACATCCTCTGGAGACCCTTGCCTTCTGCTGGGGCCCTGCCATCAGCAGCACCTGTAGAGTTCAGAACACACATGGGAAGACACCGGCTGCTTATATCAGCCAAGATGCATAAAACTAGGGTAGAGGGCAGACAGACAAACAGATGGCCTCTGCCCTGAGATCCATTGTTATGACCTCACAGTCCATCTGTGCAAAAACCCTCCCAAACCTGCTTGCTTCCACCACCCGCCTAGTCCTCCTGACTGTGCCAAAATCTTTAAACTGGAGCCTGGTCCACATACCTGGAACCTGCTTTCTGTCTATTTCAGTCTCTTCCAGGGAGCCCTTCCTTCTACAAATTTCTATTAGTGGCAGGGATGGCAGTGGTCAGGTACTATTTGGGGGGGCTTGGGAGATTTCTATTCATATATCACTGGGAACCAATCAATAATGGTTGCTTGGAATGCTATGCTGAGAAACTGGGGCTCAGTGGGAGAGCGTGCCATGATTGATTAGTAATGCGTGTCATAGGCACTGGACGGAGAGGAACACTCAGATGCCATGCACTTGCTATCCCTGTCTTACATTGCTGAACAGTTGTTACTAGCTTTGGAAATTTTTTCTCTCGTATATGAACCATCTGTTTGTGGCCTCAGCTCTTCCAGCTAGCCTTAGAACCTGCATGTCATTTTCTTTCTTGTGATATCACACTTCACAAGGACAAGGGTTTTGGTCTGTTGTGTTCATTGCTGTCACCAGCTCCCAGAGCATTGTCTGAATGGAGAGGGGGCTCAATACAACTTTGTCAACTGATTGTTGACCCTATAGCCAGCCACTTCCTCGATTTCAGCCATCCTGAGCCTCAGGATAAGCCACATTGCTTGTGTCTGACCTGACAGAGGCCACCGAAGATCTGTCCCTACAGTAGGTCATACTGCAGGGGCATTCCACACTGCATTAACATTACACCGCTGAGACGTCAGTCAGTTGGCAATGGATACAGAGGGCACTATGACATCCTGAGAGTGATTCAGACTCCTGCCTGGGCCACCCCATGAGCACCATGGTGCGTCTGCTCCAGGAACCAACACAAGGGGGGCATTGAAGCCCATTCAGTAGCTCAAGCTGCAACTGGGGGCTGACTGTTGTTCCAAGCACCTCATCAAAAAGTGCTTTCAGGCTCAGAAAGTAACAGAAGCAAACCCCAGAATGGGACTGATGAAACAAATGCCTCAAATCCCTCCCAGCATGTGGGTGTATATAGAAAGATTTCTATCTTCTATTTATAGAAAACACACACACACACACACACACACACACACACACACACACACACACACACACACACACCGGGTTTTTGTTTTTTTTTTTGGAATAAAACAAAAAAGTCAAGTTTACTCATAAGGGGGCAACACCAAGGTGATCATTCTGTCTAGCAGACCTTGCCCTTCATCTGCCCGCTGCACTCTCAGCTGGCTCCCAGTCCCCAGCCCCTCTCTGTTTATTGCCCTTGCTGGGGTCTGATTAGTGTGAGATGAAAGAGGAACTGTGGATCAGCCCATAATTAAGAGGCTTCACCCTTTGCCTTGATGAAGCCTCCAGCCCTCCAGCAGCCCCGCCAGGGGCCAGGTTTATGTGAAATGCTTTCTAATCTTGCACTTAAGAAAAAAAAATTAAAAGTAAATCTGCAGCTCTTAATCAACCAAGAGTGATTCCTTGACTGCAGAAACACATCCCAGCACCAACCTGGAGGCCCTGCCAGGTTCCTTCCCACTGGATAAATAGCGAGGATTGTAGTTCCCTCCTGAGACATGGTAAATGTCTCCCTCTGAGTTGGGGGCTCCATCACCCTAATAAATTCTGCTTTCTCCTTGTCAGGGGAAGCCTCAGGCTACAAATCCTAAAAATGGCACCAGAGAGGCTTGTGACACCCATTAATCAGGGTAAGAAGACTGTCCTGTCCCCTGCACCTTCAAGCCCTGCAGAGACCAAATGGCTGGAATATGTCCCAGGGCACATGGGGGTGGAGGGTGGGCTCAGGGTATAAAAACTGCCAAACTAATAAAGCACCCACCTCCCCCCACATTGTGCGCAGCCTCTGGGCTCTGGGCCATCAACCCTCCAAGTCCCAAGCAGACAGCAGCTGTACCCCCAGCCTTCAGGCCCTCTGGAAAGGAAAGGAGAAAAGTTATCTGTGTTCTTAAACCATTCCATTTCTCACAAAGCAATTATCTCCATCTTTCCATTTCTTTGCAAATCAGGGCACACTCAGCTGGTCTGGACAAACCCTGAGGCTGCCCGTCCCTCCCCCACAACCCAGCCGACTCTAGGACTGTCTGCTTTCTGCCCCCATCCTCTCAGGAGCTGAAGGGTTCTCATACTATGGGAGCCCCAGGTGTCCTGGCATTAAATCAAAGCCACATACACAAAACCGCCAAAGACAAATCAATCACTCAGGGCCATGAAACCTGATGGGGATTAGTCCCCAGTTCCTGCCTACTCTGAACAAATTTCTCAGACCACAAGTGCCCAGAGAAAACAGCAGTAATGGACGGGGCCCTGGAGATCCAATCACTCATCATTGGAAGGTCAGGTCTCCCATTGGGCTGAGCCATGAAGATGATGGGCTGGATAGCAAGCCGCGTGGTATCAGACTGGGAGCATCAACTGTCCACTGCTTTGTCCCACAGGAGTGGAAACTGCCCCTAGGTGACATGTGGGTAGCAGGGCTCATGAGAAGGGAATGGTGGAACGGGACTAAACTGGATTCGAATCCTGACTCCACCCTACTGGCTACATAACCTAGATAAAATCATTTACCCACTCTGGGGCCAAGTGTTGTGCATCCATCATATTAAGTAAGATCAACTTCACAGAGCTATTAGTGTTTGGCCCAACATCTGGCATGTAGAAGGTACTCAGTAAATTATTAGTTTCCTCCTGACTCGTATAACCTACCTCAAAGATCCTTCCAATCCTACAATTCGGACTTCCAAAATTTCTAAGAAGCCGAGGGAAAAATACTGATGAAAACATCCTTTGCTAGAAAACCTAAGTTTGACTGTATGGTGACTCCTGTGTCAGTCTTAACAATACAATTATCAAGACCAGTTTCATCTTCCATCCATCCACTCAGCAAACATTTACCAGTTACTGTGGATACACAGACAACTCAAGCAGGGCCCTACCCCACCCCCAAAAACCTGCCAGAGGGTATGTGGGAACACCATGAAAGAGCAGTTAACCCAGGATGCGGCTGAATTCAAAGCAGTGAGGCCTTTCCCTGGCAAGAAGCCTCAAGCAAGTGTGATAGGAAATCAGAGACCTTTGTCCGATAGATGGTTAATGTCCCCCGTAGGTCCCCCACACACTGAATCCGGTCCATCTCTAGTCCAGTTGCCTCTGAATCTACTCCTGATCAGGCTGTCTCCACTGAAGGGAAACCAAGCTCATTCACAAGCTTGTCCAGCCTCCCAGCTCCTTTATGTCAGGACTCACCACAGCGGCACTTCCTCTGTCCCCTGGGTCTTCCCCCTCGAGTTACAGCTCAGCTCAAGAGCAGCTCAGCTTCCCATAGGTGGATTCTGCCCCTCTGTTTGCTAAGTCATTAACTTGCTGTGTGGCCTGGGAAAGGTGGCTTTCCCTCCTCGAGCTTCACTCTCTGCTTGTCCCAAATGCTGGGGTCAGACTGCATTGTCCCTCATGTGGAGTCAGACTGCATTGTCTTTTGAATGCTTCCAGCTCTACAAGCTCACCTACAATGTTTCTCTTTTCCTTGTCCTTCCCCTCCTCACATTCTCCTCTCTCATCACCCTCCTCCCAACCTTGGGTTTGTCCCATCTCCCAGCAGCAAGGAGATAAAGCAGAAGAGAAGAGGCAGGAGAAATGCATTCTAGTCTTGGATCCTGGAGAACTCATTTCACTGTTCTGAGCCTACTTTTCCACTTTGACTTCATGGAAAGAAGAGGAGAACAGGTTCTCATGACAATTACACTGCAGCTCAGTAATGTAAATGTAGGTATCACTGGCACTGTGACAGTTAGGACTCTTAGTTCCTGCCCACCTCTCTGTCCTATCCTCGGCACCCTTTTGAAGACTGGCCTCTTGTCTTGTCCTCTATTCCAGCCCAGTGTCCACACCAGGGCGCCTCTGCCTCATCACACCTCAGGGACCACCACTCCCCCAGTCAGGAGTTAAATAGGAGAGCCTGGCTGTCAGCCTGCAGATATGGCATCAGATTAGCACAGCCCCTCCAGGTTTCCTTCTGGAACCTTCCTTATGTATCTAGACCAGGAGACTCTGAAGACAGATATCAATTGTCCCAAAACCTGAAGGGTCCTACACCTATGCACTGATAGTAAGAATGTACACTGGTGTGTTCTGGAAAGCAGCTTGGCAATATATAACAACATGTTTTAATGTATATCTTTAACCCAGCATTCCACTTCTGTAATTTAATTTTTAAAAATTAACCAAGGCCAAGATTAGGTCAAGAATGTTTGTTGCATCATCTCTTAATAAAGAGATATTTATTGTAGCATTGAAACCGCCTAAATGCCTAAATCAGTGGAGTCCTTGCTAAATCAATTCTACCATGTTTACATAACAAAATATTATGCAAATATTAAAAATATTGATGTGTAGAAAAACATGGAAGGCTATATACCAGAGCATGAATACTGTCATCTTTGGGGGCAACAATATTATAAGACTCTCTCTAAGTCAAACTTTCATGTTATATTAGTGTTTCTTACAATAAGCATTATCCCTATAATTGGTAAAGCAAGGATATTTTAAGATAATATATGTTAAATTCAGATGGAGTATTATGTGAAAAACACAAGTTACAAAACAGCATAAACATAATCACTTTTGTATAAAATGTTGTATGTGTGTGTGTATCGGTGTATGTAAATTAAGAGCAATCAAGAATAGAAAGATACCAGGAGGATGTTAAAAACACTGACACAGATATCTGGGTGATGATATCGTAGATGACTTACTTTCTTCCTCTACTTTCTGTATGTTCCCACTTTCTGTGATGAGCTGTTCTCAATTTTAAAATCTGAAAAACCGCAATAAAGCCATCTTCATTTTGAAAACAAAAAGACAGGGCCCTTTGGTCAGCTCCCCAGTTGCTTACCCTCCTCCTGGCCCAGATTCTCCCTGACTGCTCTTTGGGATGCATTTTCTCAAAGAGCAAAGATTCACTGAGCCCTCAGCCTGCTGCTACCCCCAGGGATACAGGCCACTTCATGAAGCTTCCCAGGCAGCCCTTGGAGCCAAGCTGGGAGGAAACTACCATTACAATTGTGTGCATGTGTCCATGCTGTGATTATATCCTTGCTGTGATGAAAAACATTAAAACATTGTGCCATTTCAAAGACCCAAAATGATCTTACGACACTAAAATGGATGGATAACGTACGATTTTGTCAGCTCTATTGAGTATAATAAATGAATCAGGTATTCCGATTTTAAAAGAAATTTATTGCAGCCCTTTGTCAATGACACTGATGAATTCTGGCTTGCAGCCCAATCAGGTTCGTGTGGGTGCTTCACCTAATTCCCTGGACCCCCACAGACTCTGTTCCACCAGGAGTAACAAGCACCTTTCCTAGGTCCTAATCTCAGCCTGCCTCTTATCAATGTGTGACCTTGGGCAGGTCCATTAACCTCAGGGAGTCTCAGCTTCCTCCTTTACAGACTAACAGGGTTCTGAGAAGCCAAAGAGATCAGATTATGAGAAGGGCCTGTAAACAGTAAAACACTGGGTAAAATATGGTCATTGCCCTCTTGCTGGGGGCTGGGAGAATGCAGTGCTTATACACCTGAGGACTGTGCACAGAGAAAGAACAAGTTTGTTAGGGTCCTCCAATAAGGACTACCTCCTTGGGGTGGGGCAATTCTGCTAGAATAAAGAAAAAAGGACTGAAAATGAATTTCAGTAAGTTTGAAATTTGGCCCAGCTGACCCACAGTCTAAGCTAGAGATGATTCCAAGACTGGAACCAGAGGCCAACTTGTCTATGTTTCCAGCCTAGGCTGTGTCTGACAACCACCTCCGCAGCTGCATGCGTCTGTGATAAAACAGTTCCTCTGAACTCTGTTTCCTGGAGGAGCAAGAAGCTCACTCGCCTTCCACAACATCAATACCCCTTGGCCCCCTTCCCAAAGGAAGGAGCCACTAAAATAGGACTATGGCAGGTAAAAATCTGTCCTTCATCTCCCCACGTTTAATTTGCAGAACGGCACACGACTCCCAGATTCATTGTGTTCCTGGCCTGATTATTCGTTGTTTATTTCAGGATTTTCCAGGAAATTGTTCATTAAGGATAAAAGCACCTGCTTACTGTAAGAGAACATTACACAAAGACTCTGGCATGGGGGCCTGGGAAGAACATTAATTAATGAAGTGAAACCGAACAAACATCCTATAAATTAAAGGTCTAAAAAGAAATGTCTGGCATTTAGTGAATTAGGGGAGAGGGCTTGAAATAAAACGTCATATTTTTAGACCACAGTGGTGTTAAAAAAAAAAATGAGAGGAAAAAAACTACAAAAGGTGGCAGAGGTAACGATCTATTTCTGGAGCAACTAAAGTCTGTGCTTCCATTAAGAGAATTATAAATCAATTCTGTTTTGTCTGGGGGCATATATGCATGGTGTGTGCTAAATTAAAAAGCTTAACATGTCAGAGCAGCTCCTTCTGAGCGTTCCATGGAACAATGCTGAGGCATTTAAGCCCGAGAGAGGCATGGCACAATATGAGGAGGAAGTGAGGAAAATTTGAGTCAAGTCACTGCATTAGGTCCAGCTGGACACAGGCCATTCTGAGCACCAGTATCCAAAAAATAATGTAACCAAACCTCCATTAAATGGAATGCCACCAAAGAAGCTGACCACACCCACTGGTGTCCATCAGGCTTGGTTCTCATTTGGTGCATTTCCACTGCAGAGCCAGTAAGATTTTTTTTCCTCTCCTGAAAAGCAGTTTCCAAGGCTAGCTTCTGTGTTGACAATTTATTCAGCTTCATTTCTCTCACTTCATACCCTCTCCTGAACAATGACAAGGCCTTTAACAATGATGACCCGGAAATCACGCAAAATCCCAATAAATCCAGGGAGATTTGATCCCACTCATCATAATCCACTTTACAAGGCAGGAAAGGAAAAGGGCACAATTGCAACAGGGTTTTTGGCAGCAGGCCTTGGAACCACAAAAAGTTTTTCTCTGCTTAACTTCCAACTCAACAGGAAATTCAGGCATCTGGACCTCCCATTCCTCAAGGCAAAATGAAAGTGGAGCAAGGACCCCCTCTGACTCCAGCTTCTTCAGTTGCTTCCTGCCCTTTCCCCCCGCAGGCCTGGCTGTGAGGCACTAATCTTCGTTATGCTGAATCACCGATATGTAGAAAATGGGAAGCTTGTGCCAAGTCTGAACCATGCTTCCCCAACGTTCTAATTCTGTAGTATGCCCACAAATTTCTAAATTTGCCATAACACATACTGGGACTCAGTGAGGTAGGAAGACCAGGAGGCAGGCCAAAAGCTTGCTAAACCATGGTAGGCTTCTGACATACTGATGTTTGGTTGTGCCAAGAGAGGGAGAAGCAAGAAAAAGGAAGTGGGAGGATAGGAGATGGGTTTGGGAGCCTGGGGCTAAATGTTTGAGCTCAAGTGAGCATCGGGCACTCATGCCATATTCAGTACACTGAGAACATTTACTAAGATTACTATGTAGATATGCCTTGTTGGATAAGAAACTGGATGTGGATTGAATCAGACAGTGAATGTTCAGTTCACTCACCTACTGGGGAGCAGCTCACTGAGCACAAGAAGAAAGCAGGTTATGAATGGTTGCTGAGAGCCTGCCCTGTGCCAGGCACCCAGCCCATCTCACTAGTCTTCACAGCGGCTCTGTGAAGTATGTATTATCTCTATTTGCAGATGACGAAAGGAGGTTCACAGTTTCAAAGTGGATGAACTAGATCTGAATTTGGGACTACCTGCTTGCTTGTCTAGCACCTTATCTTTCAGATTTAAGAGCCCATGTGTGTGTGCGTGCTTGTATGTATGTACATGTGTATGTGTGTACATGTCTATGTATGTGTGTGCATGTGTACACATGCACATACATGTATGTGTACGTGTCATGTATGATGTATTGGGGAGGGGTGGGGTCATCTCTTTCGATCAGAGTTTCCTTCATGCTCACTAAATTTGAGCAGAAGAAGGGAGGACACTATGCTATTGTGAGAAAAGGACTGGCTTCAGCTAGCTGTGTGACCTTGGGCTACTCTCCTACCTTCTTGGTGCTTCATTGCCCTTTATTAGCTGAGAGGAAGTCTTTCTTAGCCAGCGTTCCTCATCTGAAACACAGAACCCAGAAAATGATTCAGGCACTATTTTCTCAACTCTCCCAACAATGGTACATAATTCACACTATTCTAGATGCACAGCAGAAAAGCCAATTTATTACATACTGTGGATGGCATAAGGCATTAGGGATGAATTCTCTCTTGAACCTAGCTGAGAAAGTACTAGAGAGTTTTTAAGGTCTCTGTGGCTCTGACACCAGGAGATAGGTGGGGAGGGTGTGTGCCTCTGCTACAGGAGCTGTGCAGGGAGACGTGCCTGAGTACAACCAAGGTTGCAGATGAGGACTCCAGATCTTCCAGAGCAGATTATCTTAATTTACAATGTCTACTGTGTTTCCTTTGTGTCATCCCTTGGCCTACCTACTGCCTTTAAATGTGCTAACCTTACTTCAGCTGTGCTTTGAGGAATAAGGGAGAGGTTAGGGACAGGATTTTAAGGGAATAAGCCCTACCTCTCATTCTCTACCCTCAGTGCTAGCTTGGGGCACAGGGCAGTGATAACTGGCAAGAGATCTGAATGGGATCAATAATTATACATGGGACCCCCCTGCAACTCCCCAGCCCTCAGAGAACATAGAGTTTCTTCTATCATGAAAAGGGCCAGTTTCCTAGCAAGACAGAACAATGTGTCCCAGGAAGGAGCAGGGCCCTCCCCATTCTAGGCCCCACCCAGAAAATATTCTAATACCTTAAAAAGTGAGAGCACTCCTAGTCCTTCTTCACCTTCAGCTCTGCTTGGAAGCCAGATAGGGGGATGGGTAGGAGGCAACAGAGAAAGGGTAGTGCACTGTGGAATTCTGCAGCCACCTCCCCACAGCTCTCAAGAAACACCTGGCTCAGCAGTAGCCCTGGCAACATCTTTGCATCAAAAGACATATCTAGACAGAATAGGCGCATGCCAGACTCTGGATCACTCCAGAAAGTGGAGATGAGGATAAAATCACCCCTAGGGAGGAAGGCAGAGGAGACATTTATTTCAAACCAATTTCATCCACTGTAGAGCAATCACTAAAGCCAAACGGTAGAGCTGTGCATCTGTGTGTCAGCATATAAATGTGGGAAGAGCGAGTGAGCAAGTGAGCGAGTGCAGCCCCCAACCTGGAGCGGCTGCTGTGAGGGGACAGAATCTGCTGGTGAGGCTGCCTATGGGATCTGACAATGGTCTGATCTGAGCACCCTAAACAGGCTGGGGACAGAGAAACCCAGAACCAGGTGTCTCACCTAGGTCTGCCAATAGTTGGCTGTGTGACCCTGAATGAGTCACTGCCCCTCTCTGGGCTGCTTCCTGATAAGGAGAAGCTAGAATCACTTCCCAAGTGAGTGGTCTTGCCTGAGGAGAGGACATGGGCTTAAAGGACAGAGTTTGCACTTTTCAGCATCACCCATCAGCTATAGGACCATGGGGAAACTCTTAACAGCTTCTCTGTGCCTCAGTTTCCCCATTGATAAAAGGGCATTGACTGACAGTCCTAAAATTTTAGAGCCCAATGTAAACTCTAGCTGAGGTCCCTCACAGCTCCTTAGAGTGGTTCTAAACAGTGGTTCTCTGCAGCAAGAACAGATGGCAGGGAAGGGAGCTCCCTCCCAGTGCTCTCAGCACCTGGCACAGAGCCAGTGACTGGATCGATGACTCAAAGAGCAGGTTTATGGTTTTGCATGAGGAAGTGAGCCTGAGAAGAGAGAGACTTGCCCAAGGTCACATAGCTGACAGCAGACAGAAATGACATTAAATCCATGTCTTTGGACCCCCAAATCCAGCACCCCTCCCAATCCATATGCATCCAGAAAATGAAAAGGAGGCCCTTGAGCAGAGCTTCCTTGGGGGCAAGCAAGGGTCAGGGGAATGGTGAGATCCCCCTGGAGGCATGTTGGATTCTGGGCACCTTGCATCTACCAGTCCCTCAGTCAACCCCAGTGTCTGCTGCCCTTCTAGCCCATTCACCCAGCCCTGACTCAAGGGAGCCTCCCTCTTCTTGGGTACAGAGAGAAGGATGCAGTGGCTGGCCAGGGTCTCTCCCTGACACCAATATGAAAGTTTCTAGAATTTAACTCTCTCTGCTGGGAAGCCACAGCCTGATCCCACTCCTCTCTGCCCTGCTTTTCCAGGCCCTCACAAACTATTTTCCCCAGCCCTCTTTCCCCAGGACTGGCAGGGGACATCTTCTGCAGTCTCCCCAGCCTTAACAATCCCTGGCCTTCTTATGGGCTTTTTGCAAAGCATGACCTCATCCTGTCTTATTTGACCCTGGAAGAGCCCATTAAAGATGAAGAGCCTGAGCTGGAACCTGGAGAGGAGTGGGGAAAGGCCCAGAGTTTCAGTAGCAGATTAGGAGCCGGGGGCACAGGAACAGAGACTGACACTTGTCTAGAGGTGGTAACAGGCGCCTCACACTTTCCCCTGGCACCTCCCCGGTCCCTGGGAAACTGCGAAGGGAGAAATCAAGGTGCCCCCACCAGAAAACTCAGGGCAGAGTCTGTGGGTCCCCCAGTGGGTGACAGGCAGGGGAGGTCAAGACATCTTACTCCCCTCTCCCAACACATACACATATTAAGTAGTGATGTCAACCCTGGCTGCACACCTAGGGACATTTTTAAATATCCATGCTTGAGACCTACTCCATGCCAATTAGAACCAAATTTCTGTGGGTGGAGCTTGAGCATCAGTATTTTTTTAAAGCTTCCCATTGATTCTAACCACCCAGGAGATTTCCCTGGGGGCAGGGACTAGGACCCTGAGAAAAAAAGCCTATGCAGAGCAAGACCTTACCCCTTTTCTGTTTCCTTCTCCCTTCTCACTCCAGCACTCAGGTACCCAGACTGGGTATCCCCTTCCTGCCAATATCCTGGTTCTGCCCCGGACTTACAGGGCTCTTCTGCCCATCAAAGTGTTATTGGGTGGCAGAAGCAGGGGTCTGCTAAGCTGTTAGGAAGTTGCCTGCCACCTCCAAGAAGCCATCCAGGTCCAGGCAAAAAAAGAGGGCAAAAGTGCTATATCAGGAATGCTCATCAACCCCTCCCCACAGCACATCAGACACAGGGCAGCAGGGCTTGTAGTTCCCCCACCTAACCATACCAGGGCTGACACAAGTGCCCTGGGTACCAATCAACATACCTGAGCCCAACTATAGATGGGGAATGAGCAAACCTTTACCAGCACCCCAACAAGCAGGTGCCCTAGCATCCTTGTCTGATTCCATTCATGGAACAACCCTGTCATTCTTCTCTCCACCATCTATCTATTCCACCATGGTTTACTGAGCACCTCTGATGTACCAGGCACTGAGGAGACAGCAGTGAACAAAGTGGACACCGTTTCTCCCCACAGAGCTTAGCCACCATTGCACAGGTTGGGAGACTGAAGCTCAAAGCAGAGTGATGGCCTGTCCATCACTGGGGAGTGGCTGAGCCAACTCAGTTCCTCCGGCACGGTGAGCCCTGCTGTATGACCACCAGCGTTCCTTCTGCCCAGCTCCACAGTGAAAAGCCATGGGGACTCTCCTGCAAGAACAGAGTTCACTTAGAGAAGGCTGGAGCCAAGTGCAGGCCCAGGTTCAAGAGCCCTGAGATCCCTCATCTACTTATGTCCTGCCCTCCCTCCCACACCCTCCTCTAATGAAAATTCTGAGAGCTGCAATGAAATTCTCCTTAATAAGTTCTTGTTAGAAACATGCTAATGGGGAAGAAGCTGATATCATATGCCCTGAAACCCCAAAGGGAAGAGGCAAAAAAAATTCAATATTGAGTTTTGTCTCATTTCAAAGCCACTTTCAAAGTGGCCATAAATCTTCCGTGTGATGTGACATAACAAGGAGCTGCCAGCAGCTCAGGCATTAAAAATAAGCAGTTGCCAGGTGCCGAACTGAATGCATTTGACTTTCCAGTCCTTACTACATGGAGAAGGGGCAAACTAGGTCCAAGGCACAGGCTGACCTGTCCGCACAACCTGCGGGCCCTAGGGCGGAGCTTGTGGCTGTGAGAGGCTGCAGGATTTGCCAGAATTGCTGGGCTCAGGAATCAGCCAGGCTCACCTTGAATCCCAGACTATTGGGGTTGAACTCCAATAGGTATGGGGCTCTGGAACAAGTCCCTGATGTGACCAAACTTCAGTTTCTAGCTGTGAGACTGGCGACATGTACGTGTGGATGTCTTCTGGCATATGGTGCAGTGATGTAGAAAACGCACTTTAGAGTCATCTGGTCTGAATCAAGATCCAGCTCAGTTAATTACTAGCCAAGTGACTTTGGACAAATGACTTAATCTCACAGGCTGTTTCCTCATCTGCAAATGGAGATGGTAATTGTATCCATTGTGAAAATTAAATGAGGTAATTATACACAGTATTGAATACGATGTAAAAAAATCAACAAATACAACTGCTATTACTACTGAGCACATAGTAAACAGTAGCTACTGCTCATCTGGCTGTCTCCTTCAGTTCCCCCATGATCCTCTTCACTGCCAGTGATAAAAACCACTGGGCGTTGTCTCTTATCCTTTTTTGTTTTTCATTTTCTGGGTAACTTTGGGAAACTGACTTAACCTCTCAGATTCTTAGCTCTGTATTCAATAAAATGAGGACAAGAATTCCAACTTTACTATCTGAAAGTGGGTTGTAAAAATCACAAAATTAATGCAAGTGAAAGTGCTTTGAAAATGTATAATAAATGACACATGTGTAGGGAATTATCACATTGACCTCCAGCAGCAAGGCTTTTCTCGATGCCACAGCTGGCCTCTCCTCTCCAGGCAGCAAAGGATAGTCTCTCTCAAGACCTCAGGGGAAAAAAGTCTACATTTCTTCCAGACAACAGTGACAGCTAATCACAATTTTTAATTCCTACAGATTTCTAACTTAAGTCCCTCTTACTGGCTGCTGAGAAGATACATGTCTTCTTTGCTCTCTCCTCGGGAGAGACAGAGACAAGCCGTGGTTCCCATTTGGGCAGGAGTTCCTCACAGTCTAGAATAGTTTGTTTTTATTTCCAATAAGACACAGACTGCTACTTGGCTCTACAGTGCCTGACTTCATGTGGTTCATGTCAGGTATGACTTGCCACTCCCTCTTCCAGCCAATGAAAGGAATCCCCTGACTTTATCAATGTCAAGTTGCTATCGAGTTTCTAGTGCTTTCTCTCATTTTCTGAACTTATCTCACTGTTGACTCAACAGCTTGTGGGCAGCATTAGTCCCTGCAACACAGTGAGCAGCCTGAAGGCAGTGGTAGCAGAGTACAAAGTGGGGTTCTGTAGAGCCTGGTCCTGTATTGTTTACAAAAATCAGCACCTTCTTATGGAATGTCACAACTCCTCCTTACCCTCTTGGCCCCTTTTGGCCCATTTCCTCTGCCTTTGCTTTCTCTAACTACTTCCTATAGATTCCCATGATGCTCCCACCTGAAAACTCGGTCCCACTCCTGAAACCATTCTTTCTGAGGCAGGCGTAATGAGAACACCCTTCCTGACCTGGGATTGGGGATGGGGGTGTGGATGGTGGCCAATTCTTAGCTGCTAGGTCCCTGGATTGCCCCTGAATCTCTTCAGCTGGCAATGAGACCCAAAGGTGAACATCAGGCAGGCATCGCACCTGTACCAACTTAGTCCTCCCCAACCCCTGCTTCCCATGCCCATGCCTTAACAATCTGGCTACCACCCTGGTCCCTGCTCCTATATTCTGACTCGTTGTCCCTCTCCAATGGTGGCTCAGCCCAGGATTCCTGCCAGCCCCCTAAAAGGGGCTAACACCTTGCTCTTCATCCAATAATTCACTCAACACAGCAGCACTCAAAACATCAGGCAAGGCCCTGGATGCATATTGAGTCAGATGCTAACAGGAGAGAAAACAACATGTGAGAACAACTCTCTAGTACTGTGATAAGACCCAGAATCTGAGGCCATTGTCAAGGGATCTGGGGAGGGGCACTGGCAATCATGCTGAGACCTCAAAGAAGCAGGAGAGTAAGCCAGATAGGGCAGGAGTGCTGCGGCAAAGGGGGAAAGAGCAGGTGTACTTGAAGAAGTAAAACTGGCTTATCTAGCTGCAGCAGAGTCTGAGGCAGTGGCCCTTGTTGAGCTGGAAAGGGCCAGCCACAGAACACGACACACCAACACGCCTGTGAGCCACAACTCTGTCCTGAGATAAATGGGCAGCCACTGGAAGGTTTCAGATAAGGGATCGATTTGGCCAGAGTTGTATTTTCAAAAATCCTTTTCTGATTTAAAAATTTTAAAAGTGGAAAGGAAGTAAATCTTTGTTAAAAAGGGAAGTAACACAGTTTGTTTGTTTGTTTGTTTGTTTGTTTTGAGATGGATGGATATCCACACCACTGGATGTTTGACAGCCATCAGGAGGAATGCATGAGAGTGACACTGGTTGAATTGGAGAGTTTACTAGGAGGTACAAGGGAAGGGGAAAGGTCAGTGGCTAGACAGTATAATTCTGTTTTTATAAAGCAAACGATCTGCAAACACACACACATACATATTTGTATATGGCTGGAGTTACACGATATGGAAGGATGTAGAGGGGGATGTTGGCAGGGATTCCCTGAATGGGCCAGGTGAAGGGCATGATGCAAGGGAAGAGAGAAGAGGGAGGCAAGTTAAAGAGAAAGCTTTTTTAAAAATGAGGTAAAAAAAAGTATGATATGATTCCATTTATGTGGAATTATTGATATAAAGACTTCAAGTCTCAGCTTATCTGTGCCATCCTCTGGCCAGTGCCCCTTCTCAGGCTCCCTTGGCAGTGGCCCTAGAATGTAAAAAGAAAAGTAAATAACCTCCCACTGGCTGAGATATGGAGAGAAGGGATCAGATGGGGTGGGAATGGGGCAGGGAGAATGGTGAGGAGGCTGCTACTGTAGCCCTGGGGCACCACGAACCTCTGTGATCAAATCTCTAGACCACACCAGCTGACCCCAGAGGCTGGCAGTCCTTCAGTCACTGTGCCCCCTCCACCTCACTCCTGTCTACCAAGCCATCACCCAGCAGCCTGGGAAGTCCCTCCAAATTCTCTCCTGTCCAAGCTGTTGATGGAGGTGGGATTGGAGGTCTGGTGCCAGGTCAGTGGTCACCTTCCCTCCCCATCTGAGGGTCCCTGTTAGAGCAGAAGCTGCTTGAGATAGAAACCATGTCTCCCACAGCTTCACTCCCTCAGGATTCTGAATAAATAAATAATGGCTGGTTCCTGGACAAGGCCATTCAGGGCCTGCAGAGCTGTACAGAGATGCTAAAAAGACCAGGCAAGACAAGAAGGAGCAGATGCCTGGGATAGGAGGGAACCAAGCGTCTGTGCCTGAAGGCAGTAGCACTCTTCCTCACCTCCCTTTCCCAAAGAACCACAACCACAGACACAGGCACCCTGGAGCTCCACCCACAGCGAGTGGCATCAGTAAAGATTCTGGAAATGCCCCAAAAGCCACTTTTAAAAACCCTTCTGTGGCCTGACAGTCTAAATGAACTTGATTTCTGATTCTGCCTGGCCCTGTGATCTTCACAGTCATTTGATCTCTCTGATCCCTGGTTTCCCCATCTGTAAAGTGGGAATGTTAACAGGACCTACTCCAAGAGGTCACTGTGAACACTGAATGAGTCAGGGGAGACATTGTTTTTAACTATTATCGGTGGTGGTGTTCATAATCTCTTCAGGCTAAATCTATCTTCTCACCCCATCGCCATGCCCAGGTCCCTTCCAGAGCTTGAGAGATCACACCTCCTGTCTGCATCACTCAGAATGCAGCCCACTGGGGTTCAGACCAAACTTATCAAGTGGAGAGCCAACTGTCACACAATTACAAAGGTTAATTGCAGAATTCAACAACAAGAGGGAGAGAGCTTACTATACTCATAAATACAGACAATTAAGAAACAAGCATCATTTTGTAATTATGCTACTGATAGAAATCCACCATTCCACTTAGCAGTTTTAGAGCTGGGCGGGGAGCCCCCACCCCTGGGGGCTCTGTCCCCACCAGGCCTTGGGAGCAGCACCAAGTACTATGTTCTTCAGAAGCAGCAAGTGGCCTTGGGCCTCAAAGAACACCCATCCCACTGTTCCCTTGAAGTAGTGCCCACCACAGCCCCCAAGAAGTCAATTAACAGCATCTGGCTAATTAAAGTGAGACGTTACATTCCATTCAGTCAGAGCTGAAAGAAGCAGCCCCCACATCCCAACCAGCTCCCCCTTTCATGTGGCTCTGGGGAAACAAAGCTGCTCTGATCCCTTTGAAAGCTGTGGTCCCACCAGCCCCAGTGCAGGGGGCCAGGCCACCCAGGGGAGGTTACCAGTTCAAAACCAGCCTGGCAGACCTGGTGGGGTCCAGTTGGGATCAGGAATAATTAGGACATTCCAGACCATGAGAATCAATAACATAATTAACAAATATTGTGCTATTCCTCAGAATCTTGCTATGAATTATGCTGCCTTTGATCATACAATGTTCCTTGACTGTTAATGACATGTAATGTTAATTACCAGAGAAAGAGAACTACTCAGAATGAAGGCTTCCTTGGAGAGTAAATAGTATTCTTTGAGGAGATAAAGAGCCTGTGAGAGGGGCTTTTTCCCCCAGTTGTGGTGACTTAGTAACCTCAGGAAACCCACCCTCTTTGTCCATGGTGGGCATGCCTAGCCCTTTAGAGTGGCTCACTATAGTAGGCATGCTACAAAGACTTGTTAACTGAATGAAAGAATGGACAAATGAATAAAAAAATTTCACGTGGTAATTCATTAGAATCTTAGGATATGAGGGAAAGAACTCTTTGAATCATAAAAAATAGTCCCTCTATTTTCAAATGGGGAAACTAAGGCTCAAGAAGAAGGAACTTTCCAAAGCCATGCCACTTGTCAGTGACTAAATTGGGATGAAAACTCAGCTGTCAGATGATCAGTCCCGTCCCCTTTCCAGTTTTGGTGGAAGCTAGGAAAAATTCAAGGCACAAGGAAAGAATGTCTTGGGGATCAAGAGGTACCCTTTTTGCCTTGAAATGCATTGGGAATATTTCAGGGGTGTCTGAGTGGGAATATTTCAGGGGTATCTGAGTGGGAAAGGAATGTACCAATCAGCTGAGACACCCCGCAAAACATGGGCTATATGCCAAGAAGCCACAGAGCCCTCACCAAAGTCCTCAGAGAAAGGTCTCCTGCCCCTCAGGCTCATCCCAAGTCCAGGAGGGAAGACACAAAAGGGAGGAGCCAGAACTGTCTTCCTCCTCAGCACCCACAAATCATTTTTGTCTTCTCCCTGCATGGCCTGGGAGAACTAAGGCTTCATTACCCAGACCAAGCTCTACCAGAGGGAAGGCAGGGACACGTGGCAGAGAGCCCTGGACCAGGAGGCAGGACACTGGCTTTAGGTCCTGCTCTGCCACCAATCATGGTTAGATCACTCTCCTCTCTGAGCCTGGGTTTATTAATCTGTCAAGAGAGCTCACCACTCCAGACAACCACTTCCTTCCAGGATGATTTTCCTGAATGGGAGAAATGATGGGAGAAATCGCAGCTTCTTAGTCTTCTGCGGAGTCCACAGTTTCCCCTTCTGCTCCCTCAGGAGTTCCTTACTTTCTACAGCAAATGACTCTCACAGAGAACAGGTCATTAGATCTGGTGGATCCCCAGTTTCCAGTAGAGAAGAGCTTCCAGCAGCTATGGAAGAGTCACCCCCAGTTCAGGGAGCCCCGACACCACTTCTTCCTGGAGAGCAGGAGTGGAGCTCCCAGCTCTGTTGACAGCAGGCCAGAGAGCAGGCTCTGGGAGGCGGTAGGACAAGAGGAGAATTAGGAGTCAGCCACCTCCTTACCTTATTGCTGTTCTAACGTTCTTCAGTGCCTGCCTCCCACCCCAAAAATAATCATAGGCACTGAGTAACACAATGACCCAAAGCAGGGGATGGGTGAGGAGGGTGTGGGCAGATGCTGCTGCATGACACTCCTCACGCCTCCCACCTGCCCAGCTCCAGGTTCCAAGGCCCAGCCTTGGCAGCCCCCTGCCTGCTTCCTGGGTTTTTGCTCCAGAAGGCCCAGCTCTGCAGCACCAATTGACCTACCCACTCATTCCTCTGGATCCCAACCCAGCTTGGTCACTACTGGGTCCCCCAGGAATCATACGCCTGTTTCCAGGGATGGTGAGCTAGTGACAGGTGAGCATGTTTCTGTGTCTCAGTTTCCCCCTTTCTTCGATAAAAACCTACTTCAGTTTCAAGACACACCTTTCCCTTCAGTGCATCTTCAGTGCTCTCGTGGAGTAGGAAGGGTTGGAGAGAGGGACCCTATTTTTCAGAGACAAAATAGACACAAAAAGCATGAGCGGCTCAAGGCAGGAGCTAGGACTGGAACCCAGAATTCCTCCTTCCTCCCCACCCTACCTCCACCTAATCCAGGACTTTGCTGTGCAAGTCATCTTGCAGCATCACCTTCCAAGGAGGAAAAAATAAAAATTTTTCTGTAGCTTGATTACCTAGAACCTGGGCTGACCCCTGACATCTGAGGAGCCCTGCCTGGGATCCTCTGAGGACACAATAGGGCTCATCCTCTCCAAAACCTTGCCCTTTACCCAGTGCTTCTCTCTGGACTATTCCTGTGTTCAAAGTCTCCCCGAAGAGAACCACTGGCTTCTGGAAATCTCCCCTCTCTACACAGGAGAATGCAGACAGAGTGGGCACATCCCTATCATCAGGGCACCCACCAGTCCTCCCATTGTGGCTTTGTGCATGCACATGGCCCTTGGGTTAGCAGGTGGTCACAACCCAGACTGCTTGTCCCTACCCCACCCAGATGGCAATGGTGACCAGCACACAACCTGGGATCCAGCCTGCACAATTGGCAGCAATGACTCAGAGCCCAGGATATGGGCCCCACAGAACCGGGCCATGGCAGGGGGGATCTGGGCCTCAAAGGAGTCTGTTCCCCACAACTGAAGCCTCTGCCCACTCCTAGGCACATTCTCTTTGTGCATGTATATACCACCCCACAACAACCCCCTGCCTGTAGCCCCCTCTCACCTTTCTCGTCCTCCTTCCTTTCTCCTCCAGGTACCTTCTCTGGCCCTCAGTTCCCTTCACTCTGCCCTCAGCCCTGTAATGGACAGCCTCTAACATGCCAGACTGCCCTTTCAGACTGTTCCTTTCTGCTTCCCACCCAGACTCTCAGCATTCTAGGGGAAAGGGCAAGGTTTACAGGACATCCACATTCCCCCCAGCACTGATGTCTCACTTAGAGCTGAATCACCTGATGGATAAAAGCTTTTTGGTGGAGGGGCTGGTGGAAAGAGTGAGGAAGGTTTCCCTTGGCTTGATGAAATGCTCATGAATGAAACCAGCTCTAACTCATAGTCTAATCCAAAGAAGCACTTCTGCTCCCTTCTGGTTCCATTTTCCTGCTGTACTCCCTGAGCAATCTGACCCTTCTCTCTAAGCCTCAGTCTCCTCACCTGGCAGCATGGTAGAGAGGGTCACAGGTGCTTTTGCATATTCAGCACCTGGCTTAGGGCCTGGCCCATGAGGGTGCTCCCTCATCTTCCCACTGGCTAGCTCTGGGTTCCAATCCATATCCCAGCAATAGGTATTAGTAGTTTGGGGGAGCAACGTATAGGGTCCTGCTCACATAGCTCCCTGAGGATGGCCTCCCTTGGAGCTCCCCAGTGGCCTGCTTCTCTAAAAACAGGCAAAGAGTCTGCTCTGACACCCGACAGTGAGCAGCTTTGCGTGAGACAGGCTGCACAGCAGCACCAGCAGGCGTGGCTGAAGTAAATGATAGTGTAACCCTTGCTACCCGAAACAACAACATCATAACTGTCAGAGCAATTTTCCACCTCAATAGTTTAACACCTGAACTGTTGCTGAGCTCTTTCTCTACCCGCTCCACACTTGCTCGTGCTGGCTCTCTCTCTCCATCTCAGTGCACTGAAGTCAGCTCTGATATGAGCCATCTCTTCTGGAATCAGTTGCAAACAGGATTTGCCTCCAAGAACCAAAAGGCTGCAGGATTAATCAGCACGTGGGGTCTTCTGAGGAGAGGAAAGGAAAGGCCCAAAACCTCACGAATCTGTCAACATCTGGGTTACAAATAATCCAGGGAATTAATAGGGATTCTAACATTAGACAGCCTCCAACCCGCTGTCACAAAGATGCAGTTATATAAATTTCTATTTACTGGGATCATATTTATTTTCCTAGATTGAGAATCAATGCACTGAGTGGATGTGAGAGATAGAGGCACCTCTAAAATGCTGCCTACCTGTTGGGGACCTGCCAGAGAAAGACATACACACTTAGGGTGGCAATCAAAATTCATAACAACTGGTGGGGCAGAGGAACTGATCAATCACCCTCTGTTAGGACAAGGCACTTCTTTAAGTTGATGGGGTGCTCTGAGTGGGGTAGGTCCCAGAAGAGAGCTTGGAGTGGCAGAGGCAACCCTCAGGGGACCTGAGGAGACAACATTCAATATTTTAACAACTATTATACATACACACACAGAGCTCTCTTCCTTCCCTGAGTTACTCCAGCAGAAACTCCCTGTCTTTCCCCAGGGAACCATCAAGTTCACTGACAGCCAAAAAGATCCCTCCCAGGGGAAACCAAGGGCCAAATTAGAACCAAAGAGTCAGGATATTAGAGCGGGAAGGGATCATTGAGAGGATCTTGTCCAACCCTTGGGTTGGAGGATATGGAAGCTGAGGCTGCTCCTGGTCACTCAGAGACTTAAGGGCAGGGCCTGTATGGGACCCCAGTCTGCTCAGTGCTACTGTGCTGGCTCTGTCACCAGAGCCAAGCCCCAGGGTCATAGGTCACCATATAGTGCAGTAATCAGGTAGGTGATGCACAGACAGTGATGCTCTTGGGTAAGAGCTCGGAGGCAGGACCACGAAGGGAGAGAGCCCCTCAGCTGAGGAATTTGCCCACATCTGCCTCTGGATGAGGGCAGCGTGAGTGGGGGCAGGAAGAAAGCTAGGCGACCCTAAGACACAGGACTGTGTGAGCCTGAGAAGAAAGCATACCTGAATTCAGAATGTGATACAAACAGAGGTTAAAAGGTTGGAAGTCAGATGGATATTCACACCCTTGCTGATTAACTCCAGTCTCACAGCCTTAAATAGCATCACATCACATTAGACACAGATCACTCTCAAATTTGTAATTTCAGCCTAGGTTTTGCCCATGAACTACAAACTTGTGTTTCCATTTTCCTATGCTGCTGTGTCAGCGGTCAGGGAAGGAAGAATTGATGGATCAAGGGGTCTTAATACCTACTCCTGAGTTTAAGGACATATCTGGTCCTCTCAGCAGATGGGCCTGGACTCTCAGTCACCCTGCTGGAAGGGAGCTCAGAGGCCCTGAACTGACTTCCTGCCAGAATGTGGATCTCACAGCAGCCTTGGGAGAGCCCATGCAGCCTCAGCTCAGACACTGAGCTGCCAGGATCTCCCATACCCCAGCCAGTTCTGATTGCTTTCAACACCTTTCCACACACTGGTTTCATGGTACTCCATGGACTGTTCATGACCAAACATCAGCCCCTTCTCACCATTACAGCCTCCGCAGAGGGCTTCACACTACAGAATCAGAGTTGCTGGCAACCTCTCCCAAGCACCTTGGGAATCACTGGTTCTATTTGTCCCCTACGGGGAGCTTTACTTTGATATCTCAGTCTCTCCTGGAGACAGACACAGTTGGTGACTCAGGCAGTGCCCTGTGCTCCACCATCTCTCCCTGGGATCAGGGCAGAGGCTGGCCCCAAGGGGAGAGAGAAGGCACTTCTCCAGGCATCAAGTCTCCTTCCAGCCCCTTTGTTTAGGAGCCTTCTGGCCTCTATGGCTGTGTGCCCCCCGACCCTATCCCCTTCTAGTTCCCTCAGCCTTCATTAAACTATTGACTAAAACAGGAAATTCACATTCTTCCTGGTCTGAGGCACTCACAACAGGCCTTACTTGCCCCTATGGCATGTACCTGAGTCCATCTCTGCCAAAGTCAGGGCATCCCCGATGTGAGCAGTGTCCAAACTGAGAGGACTGCACCATCGTAGTTTAATTCTCTCTGTACCCAGAGAAGATATCTTAGCAAGAGAAAAAGATCTGCCCTAGGTCACAGAGCCAGGGTGATACTCTCCTAATTCCCCGCACCATCCCTTCCCTCAAAGCCTCAGAAGCCATGTGCCATGCTTCCAGCATGAGCTTCTGCACACAAGGCTCTCTCCCTTGTTGTCATACTATGCTTGGGGAGAAGCCTTGCATCTGGTATTTACACATCACACATAGACAATGCATCTATGTCATATACAGTGACATCTCCATGAGCAAAGGCTGCCACCCTCCTTTCTCACTCCCCTCAGGAAACCATCCCATCTACTCCCCACTTTCCCAGTCACGACTGGCAAAATGATATTAATCCTTGAATGGGAAAACAAAACCAACTTGGCTTTAATTAGTCAAAGTGAGTGAAGAAGCACAAGTGTCCTGTCCCACCAATGTCAACTCACATACCCCATGTCATGACAGCTACAAGATACCACCACTGGATCATACCAGTCGTCACAGGAAATCAACAACTTGGGGTGGGGGCAATGACTTGGAGGGAGCACCAACTACATGAAAGGTTTGGTGCCAGGTATTTTCTGTAGCCCCACCAGCATCGCCACCCACCGCCTTATAGCAACCCTGGCTCCAGAATCTATTGCCATCTTGGCCTCTGTCCTCTGCACTAATATCACTAAGAGAGGACATTACTAGAAGCACTGAAGCAGGACTCCCAGTCCCCTAGCACCTGTCCTGCAGACGCCTGACAGAGGAAGATAAATATATTTGTATTATGAAGCAAAGCGAATAATAAAGAATTTATATAGTTGTCTCTGACAAAGCTGACAAGCCAGGGCTAGATGCTTTAATCAGTTCCCAGCTGAGCCCAGGAAATCTACAGGAGCACAGCTCTGACCTTTTGGGCCAATTTCTAAAGGGAAGGTTAAAGTTTTGCTGCAACATTTTTTTTTCTTTCTTTCTTTCTTTCTTTCTTTCTTTCTTTCTTTTTTTTTAAATTTAAATCAAAGAGAGGTGTGAAGTTGTCTATACACACACCAGCCGCTGAGCTGGTAATGGGAACAGGGGAATAGGATTTTATTTTAAATTAATCCCCGGATGCCCCTCCCTCTGTGGCTCTCTGAGATGTTTTCCTCTGTGGGTGAGGCACAGCACTTCCCATTTGTCTGATGAAAAGCTTGCTTGCATGAGATACTCGCAAATGGGCTGAAAATGCATGTGGCTGCAGATTCCAAAGATTCATTTTTGATAAATATGTTGCCAAAAAAGGGACTAAATATTTAAAATGTCACTTTTTAAGCACTGAATCATGTTATCCCCCAAACCAGAAGGACTACTACTGGGAATATTCACAAGTTGGTGTCACCCATGGTATTCCTTTTCTTGTGTGCACAGTCAACAGTCAGAGGTTTTGTATAGAAAGCTAATGAAATTTTGTTTAACTGCAGCCAACCATTTAAAGTCCTTCTTCTTCTAAAGGCAGACTTCACCAAAACACAGCCCGCCTCTTCCCGTCTGATGGATGTGTGGGACCCAGGCTCAGAGTAGCTTCCTCAGAGCCTGCCTGTTCTGTCTCTGGGCTGAGAACAGGACTGGGGTGCCAAGATCCAGCAACATCTACTGGCCTTGGGCATTGATAGCCCTCTGCACCCACCTCTGGATCAGGATTCCAAACTGCACATTAGAATCACCTATATTGTGATAACTATGTATAATGACATATGGGTACTAGATTTATCAGGGTGATCACTTCACAAGGTATATAAATGTCTAATCATTATGTTGTACATCTGAAACTAAAATAGTATTGTATATCAACTGTAATTGAAAAATAATATAAAAATTAAAATTAATAAAAAAGAATCACCTAGGGCAGCATAAGGGAAAGGAGATATTAGAAAATGCAGGTCCTAGGCACCCCCCTGCTAGACTCTCCATGGGTAGAACCCAGGAGGCAGAGTTCTGAAAATATCTCTGGGACCCTAAAGAACAGGCTCAGGAAGCAAGGGAATCATCAGCTCTGATGAAGTAAATAGCAAATAGCAAAAAAATTTGCTCCTCAAATATTTCCTCCAGCTTCCAATGCCTGAAACTCCCACTTCAAGAGGGGCCCACTTCTACAGCACTCCTCATTCAACCATGAACCCACATTTTAAAACAGGCCAGACAAACAGCTCTAGTTTCTACTTAAATATTTCTAAGTCCTCCCCACTATGACTCCTGAAATCTGTGTTTTCAGACAAGCTTAGATCGTGTTTCTCTTTCAATGCCCTTAATGGAATGGGAGAAAATATTGCAAACCATCTATTCGATAAGGAATTAATATCCAAACTGCAGAAGGAACTTATGCAAGTTAATAGCAAAAAATAATAATAATCTGATTTTAAAATGGGCAAAGGACGTGGATAGATATTTTCCCAAAGAATACATCCAAATAGCCAACAGGTACATGAAAAGATGCTCAATATCACTAATCATTAGGGAGATGCAAATCAAAACCATAGTGAGAGCACCACAGTCCCGTTAGAATGGCTATAATTAAAAAGACAGGAAATAACAAGTGCTGGCAAAGATGTGAAGAAAGGGAACCCTTGTGGACTAGTCAGTGGGAATGTAAATTAGTATAGCTACTAAGGAAAACAGTTTGAGGGTACCTCAAAAAATTAAAGATATAACTACCATACGATTCATCAATTCTATTTCTGGGTATATATCTGAATATATACCTCAAAGAGATATCTGTACCCCCATATTTACTGCATTATTCACAATAGCCAAGATATGAAAATAACATAAGTGCCCATCAATTGATGAATAAATAAAGAAAACACAATCGATAACTCTATTTATAGATAATGAAATATTATTTAGCTACAAAAAGGAGGAGATCCTACCATTTGCAACAACTTAGAAGGAACACTAGATGATGTCATTTATATGTAGAATCTAAAAAAGCCAAACTTATAGAAATAGGAAGTGGGATAGTGGTTGCCAGGGACTGGGGAGTGGGGGAAATAAGGAGATGTCATAAAGTACAAACTCCCAGTTTGAAGATGGTAAGTACTGGTGTTGTAATGAACAGCATGGTGACTGATTAACTATACTATATTATACACTTGAAAGTTACTAAGAGGGATCTTAAATGTTTTCACCACCACCACACACACACATACACAGATAATTATGTGAGGTGATGGGAATGTTGACTAACCTTATTGTGATAATTTTTTACAATATATATGTGTATCAGATCATCACATTGTACCCCTTAAATTTACATAATGTTATATGTCAATTATATCTCAATAAAGTTGGAGAAAATATTTTAATGCCTCACACCTAAGGGACAACATTTTAAGCTATTGTTTACACTTAAATCTGAATGAGGCTCAAATATTTCTTTGAGAATTGATCTCTTGCTGATTTTTCATGTGCTTGAACTTAGCTTGAGCAATAATGATTCTAAATCTGTCAGGTTTTTGAAATGTTTCTATGTTCTCATCTGGTTTCAAATAATCCTCTTGTGGTTGTTACTGCCTCCATTTTCTAGATGAGAAAACCAAGGGTCAGTGAATTTAAGAGATTTGCTTTAAGACCTGAGGACAGCAAATGCTACAGCTGGGAACTCAGGCTGTAGGACCAGTGGCCCTGTGGTCTTCCCACAGCAAGGAGCGTTCTACTCAGATGTATGAACCTGCCCTTCAATACTCCACCCCAGTGGTTGCAGTTTCTGCTTGAGCATCTCCAATCCTCCCGCTCTCAGGCGGTAGGAGACTGTTGTGTAAGGCAGGGAGCCAGAAGAGCATCAGCTCTGAAGCAGCAGTGATGGGGACAGCAGGGGCTGATGAATTAGTGACTTGCCCATTGGCCAGTGGGTCTCATATTCTACCTGATTGCTGATGCCAAGCTGTACTCACACCCATTGTGCCTATCCTGAAACATGTTTTCTCATCCTCTATCCCAGAGCTGTGTCCAGGAACCCCAGAGCCTAGGGAAGGACCAAGGATCCCCAGAAATGGTAATAAAGTATGTCAAGAAGTTAGCTAGGGAGAACTTTTCCTTCCTAGATAAAAGGACAAAGACTCCTGAAGAAAAGCCCTCCCTCTCTCACTTCCTGCCTGGAACACGAATATGATACCTGAGAGTGTAGCAGTCACTTTGTAACCATGAGACAACAAGCCAATATGCAAAGGAAGCAGAGTCAAAGGAGATAAAAAGCCTATGTCTTCAAGGGCACTGTGGAACTAGTTTGCCAGCATCAACACTCAACTTCCAGAAATCTTGCTATGTAAGAAATAAACACCTCCATTTGTTTAAAACACTCTAATTGGTGAGGGAATTTCCATTACTTAAGCTGAACTCTGTAGTAATATAATATCCATGTAGGTAAGATAGAAATATAATTACTAATGTAATTTATTCATTCATTACACAAGTATTTGAGTGCCCACTACATACCAGGTACTGTCCGAAGCACTAAAAGGACACACACACACACTCACCACACACACACACACACACACACACACACACACACACACACACACTCCTGCCCTACGGGCACCTATATCCTAGTGCGGAAGAAGAGGTGATTAAGAAAATAAGTTAATGATGTATATATTATGTGATAATAGATGCTATAGCAAAACATAAAGCAGGGTATGGAATATCAGAGCTAAGAAAAGGGGTGGCAACTTGAGTACAGTGGACTGACAGACCTCACTGAACAGGTGATATATGAGCATAGGTTTGAAGGAGGTAACAGTAAGCCAGGCAGATAATAGGAGAGAAGTGTTCCAGACAGAAGGAAGAACAGCCTGCATGTGCTGATGAGGTGAGCACAGTCTTTCTGGAGGTAGGCTGTGATATTAAGTCCCAAAGTTGACCCCCAGCCCTAGGTTCTTCAACTTACTTTTCGATGACTTAAGACAAACATCTAGATCCTTAATAGTACAAAGTCCAGTGGAATATGGGATGAGAGTCTCAAAAGGTCTTGACAGACTGGAGCAATGGACTGAATGGGGAAAGATGAAATGTAGCAGGAATAAATGTCAAGGGCTACACATGACATAGCAACAGCACAGTAACAGTAGCCATGTGAGGAAAGAAAGCACAGGAGTGTTCCATGGGAGGAAATTCAACAGAAAGATGTTCGTCTGAAAAGTTAACAATACTATCTCCATCTTCTTCTTAATGAACACGCTTTAAATGAGTATGCCAGCTCCACTCTCTCTGTACTATTCAGGTGCCATTTGAGGCCAGAGTAAAGCCAAAAAGACACAAGCTGGAATCTACTCAGGGATATGAGGCCAAGCTGAGAAGCTGAGGTGGAGCTAGGAAGGAGCCAGGGAGCTTGAGGAATGGGCACTCAGAAGGACATGCATCTGTTCTCTTACTCGTAGACATCCGGTGAGCACCTACTATGCGGGAACCACTTTGCTGGTTCTGGGAATACAGAAGTACCCTCACAGAACATCCACCTTCTGGTGGCTATCACACTTTCAAAAACAACCCTCAGTAAGAAGTACACTTGAGACCATGATGCATTAAGACACAAATATGTATATGTGTAAAACATATGTGTAAAACAAAAATAAAGCTCCACAAAGCCATATTTACCCATACTAAACATGAGGCAGTCAAATGTTTCCTAGTTCTTATTTTTTAAATGTGAGTTAGTGCCCATCAAATTGATTCCCTGACCCACACTTAATTGATTCGCTGGTAGCTTGCCACCACTACCAGCAATGTGGAAAACACTGCAATATACCATGATAAGTGCCACGATATAAAACAAACAGGTTCTAGGGAAGCAAAGACCAGGGGTAAGGGTTGACCACCCTGAGAATTAAGGTTTAAGACCAGAAGAGGGGCCAGGAGACATCTAGGTATTTTTAAAAACAGAATGGTTCTATGTTGGTGATGGTTGCATGACAATGTGAATGTACTCAATACCACTGAACTGTGCACTTAAAAATAATTAAATTGGTAGATTTTATATAACGTAGAATTTGCCAGTACAAAAAAAAATTTAGACTTAAAAAAAGAAAGACAGAATGGCCCACTGTGTTTACTGCCACACAGAAAAACATGGTATCTCGGTGAGTGCAAAAAGCCAGACACAGAATGCTGACTGTATGATTCCAGTTATATGAGGTTCAAGATTAGGCAAAGCCAATATGTGACAATAGAAGCAAAAAATGAGGGTCACCCTGGGGAGAGGAGACAGTATTGACTGGGAGGGGCCTGGGTAACCATCTAGGGTGATAAAAATGTTCTACAGCTTGATCTGGGTAGAAGCCACCCAGGAGTATCCATTTGTAGAAATTCACCAAGCTGTACACTTAAAATTTATATACTTTACTGTGTATAAGTTATACCTCAGTAGGAAAGGAAAGAAAAAATTAATTTAAAAAAATGAAATTAAAAAAAAAGAAACATGATTGAATCAGTTTTTGGGTGGATTTTAAGTTCTAAAGTCATCAAGTAAGAGAAACATTGCATACAGTCAAAATTACCTTTGCAAAGTTCTTAAATCACCCATGAAGATTCACATATATAAGTGTATACAACCATGTAACATAATGCTTACACTCTCTAAAGTTTGAAAAACACTAGGTTCCTTAAAGATCAAAAGAACAAGAAACATTGTAGCACAGATGCCGAAGCCTACACCCATCCCAGTCTTTACAGTAACTGTCATGTCCTGTTGGGGAGCATGGGAGGAAAGGAGGGAGAAATCTAAAGAACTCTGTCCACCCATCCAGGTTTGTTCCATCCTGCTTTAATATTAAGCCACTATAATATGTTTTATTATACAAAACTGATTTGTTTATTGTAGAGAAAATGAAATGATCTGGATTCTGAAGCAGAGAAATTAAACATAGCCAGTACTCTACTTTTAGTTTCCTTTTGTTTGGCCCCAAGGAAGGGAATTAAGATGGAAACACTAGAAAGATTCCAACTCAAGAGAAGAGCTTGTGAACTGAAGTGAAGGAGCTCTCTAAAGATGGATGGGCTTATAGATAGTGAGTTCTCCATCAGCAGAGGAAATGCATAAGCTGAACAGTTGCTGGACCACATGACTTTCAGAGGCCCTTTCTAGCCTAGAGCTTTTGGGCTGGCCAGATCTCCTGGCTCCCTGTCCTGGGCATGTCCCCTCAGCTCACAGCTGCTGTGACAATGAGATGTGGAGCTGGCGAGAGGCACCTGCCAGGAACTCCAGGTGGCTGTCCTAATAGAGGATTGCTCTGCCGCCCCTGAGGATTTACAGCCTCCCTTCTGAGTTATGAGAAGGCGGGTGAAGCCTATAAAAAGGAGCCGTCCAGGCTGTGCAGTGCACAGGGCATCAATCAGCTACAGCCTGACCACTGGAGCAGAGTGAAGATCAGTCTGCTAGTTTCTCACCTATAAATTCTCTTTCCTGCACAGAATGAGCAGATGTGTCATGTTTAAGAGGAAGGGACTTATGCCACAATTTTAATTCCAGGGATGCATGTGGTGGGTGGGGGAGAGTAAGGAGGAAATAGCCTTAAATGTAGCCTTGAGCTGGCCTTACCTCCCACCAGAGCCGCAAACCCACCATCCCTAAGTAAATGGTGCTGAGTGAGGAGATGAGAAAGGTCCATACATCTGGGAGCAGGACTGTTGGACTGGGGTAGGGACCCAGAGTGGCCTGAACAAGGCTAAAAACACCAACGAGGAGCCATCATATCTACTTCTGGAGACTTGGGAGTGTACACACTTCCTATGGCTTTTATTGTAGTGCCAGGAAAGACTGAGGTAAGAGAGCAGTGGATGGACAGAGAAGGGCCAGACTGCCCTGGACTCAGATGCTGCATTGCACAACAGTGTGGGCACCTTTCATAGCATTGCCTATGTTGATGGAATTGTGTAGTGCACAGCCTAGATGGTGGCATGTGGCAGACTTGTTGGACCTACATCAAAGGTCTTTCTTCTTGAGGATGGGGTGGTGGAGTGAACATTAAACCAAGAGTTAGGGGACCTGGGCTCAAGTTCTAGCTTCATCTCTAACTTGCCAAGTGCCCTGGGCAAGTGCACCACTTCTCTAAGCCTTAATTTCCACACCTTTAAAATGGTGACATTAATTTCCTGTCCCACTGGATCTTTCTCACCAGGTCTGGCATGTCTTCTGTGGGCTTTGCAGAGTTTTAGACAGAGGGCAACTTCTATAGATGACCATTCCAGAGTCTGTTCAGACCTCAATCCCAGTCCTTAGCCAGCCTTTGAAAATGACCATCCTGCCTTTCTAGGGGCCACACCTTTCTGGGACAAAACCTACAAGAGCTAACAGGATTTATACCCATGCATAAAATACTCCATAATTCCTGAACTAAAAAGCAGTACATTGTCTGACAACCAGAGAGAACATTTGAAATTGGAACTTTCCCAGAAACCTAGGGCCATCTGTTTGCCAGTCCCAGGCAGGTGGCTGCAGCTGCCAACAGCTGTGCCCACCAGGAAGAAGGTCTGGGGGCAGGAGGAGCATAGAGCGCAGGCACGCTTTCCTGGCAGAACTCCATCTCCAGCTGCTGGGAGACTCCAGAAGAGCTGGTCGCCCTCTCTGAACATGTGTGGGTTCTTCCTCTCAAATGAAGGCAACAACTCTGGCCTTCCACTTGCAGTGCTTTAGAGACAATATTTTCAAAAAAGTCATAATTTTTCAAGAATTTGGACTTAGCCGCTAAGAGAAATAAACCAAAAGCGGGGGTTGGGGTGGCACAGGGGCCTGGACTCAGCATCTGGAGTATACAGGTTTGAATTCCACCTCCCGATATACTCACCCCCAAAACCCCATGATCTTGGGCAGACTCTGTAAGCCTCTGAGCTTCAGGTCAGTCATCTGTGCTACCTACTCGCAGGGTGGTGTGGAGTTGAGGGAGTAAGCCAAGTTGCTGACATAGGTGGGCATCCAGAGGGTGGCCGACCTTGTCAAAAAGCTTCAGACCACTTTACTTATGAGATTAGGGATGGTGTTTACTTCCCAGGTAGGAAAAGGGAAATAGCCATTCAACATGAGGACCATATAGCGAAAGAAACATCTTTTTGGTTTGTTTTTAAACTCCCTGTCTTTCTTCCCCATCTCCCTTTCCCATTACCTCTATCTTCCCCTAGCTCACTCTGGTTGTCCTCTGGCCTCTCCTGTTCCCTTGATAAGCCCTCCTGGAGCTGCCTCTTCCCTACTCTAAGTCTCTTTGTCTCTTTCTTTTCCTTTTTCCTCTCCCCACATCCCCTTTTTCCCAGGGGGATTATGGGGAAGGACAGGAAGAAAAGTACCCAGCTCTCCTTTGGGAAGCATAGGGAGGGACTCAAAAAATCAAAGGAATGGTCCCTGCCCCCTGCCCCTCATCCCCACTGCACCCTGCCAGGCCAGAGACCCCTTGCCCAGGCTCACCTCTGATCAGGAATGGCCAGAGACTCCTGCACCCAGAAGAAGAGGTGTACTGAAACCCAGGACAGTGCCCTAAGCAAAATGGTACCAGGGGTGGCCATGCCTGGCAGAGCAAGAGGAAGATGCCATGAAGTCCCTCCAGCTTTCTGTGTACCTAGTCCCTGACTGATCTCATTCATCCTGGCTCTAAATACCATCAATACAGTGACAGCACCCAGATTTATAGTAACAGGGCCCCTTCCCCTGAGCTCCAGATCTACATCGCCAACTGCCCACTTGACATCCTCCCGTGGATGGCTAACAGGTTTCTCAAACTCAACATCAACTACAGAACCTGGTCCTCCCTTGGCTTCCCCTTTCCCCTGCCCCAGGGTTCACCACCATTCATACTGATGCTAGAGTCATACCAATTCCTATGTCTTCCCCCGTAGCCAATCCATTAGCAAATACTGCTGGCTCTGCCCCCAAAGTGTATCAAGAATCCCACCACTGTTCCCAGCACAATCCATACACCAGCATCCCTCAGTTTCGGACCTTTCTAACTTCTCCCATTTGGTCTACTCTCCACTTAGCAGCTAGGGAGAGCTTCTAAAAATACAAGTCAGATCACACTGTTCCTCTGATGTCTTCCATTCACAACCAGAATAAAATCCAAATTCTTTACTAGGTCTAGGAGACCTTCCATGATCCGGCTCCTGACCCTCTCTCTGGCTTCACCTTATATTGCCCTGTCCTTGTTCTCTTTGCTCCAGCCTGATGCATCTTCCATCTGTTCCTTCAGCAAGCTAGGCTCATTCCCACCTCAGGGCCTTTACATGTACAGTTTTTTTCTGCCTGGAAAGCTCCTTCTTCAGATCTTCATGCCTGCCTCCGCATCATCATTCAAGTCATCTCCTCTGAGATGCTTTCCTTGACCCCATACACACACACCCCAGCAGCTCCAGCATCTGGCATGTTGCCTGGCACAGAGCAATCCTGGATGACTACCTGCTGAATGAATGTATTAGTGAAAGAAGTTGTAGACTCTTACAGTTCCAAGGTGGAAAACACAACAGAGCCAGGAAAAATTGTTCCACAAGATATGGCTTTCTGATTCCCTGCCATCTTCTCCTCACCCCCTTGGACACACTGAGCTTGGTCATGGCCCTTGTAGCTGCACCCAATGCAGAGATCGAAGGGGCATTCTCTCTCACTTGGATGCTGCCTCACTGCCCCAGCCCTGCCTTTCATAGCTACTTGGTTCCAGTGGGCAGAGGAACAGTGGATCTGGGTACCGTGACAGAGGCAAACAGCTCCAGGATAACAGACCACCACTCTTACCCCAAGGTGGAGAAAAAGAAACTGCCCAAGGCCAGGGCCAGCCAGAAAAAAAAGGAGGTCATGCCCCAAGACAACTCAGAAGGGACTCCCTATCCTACTGTCATGAGATTTCAGAAATTCTTGGTCCATACACCCTTCTCTCATTTCATTTTTACACCTAAAGAAGAACCCTAAAGAGAGAGGAATCTGTCTGAGGTTGCACAGCCAAGAAGTAAAGCTGAAATACCCATCTGGCAGGACAAATTGTAGTGTTCTGCTCCAAACATGGTCCCTCTCAGACTGTTTCTGGGGTCAGGGAAAGGGCAAGAAGCAGCCCTGACTGCCCATGGTTGGCCTAGCCTCTGGGGAATAAAGCCTCTTGTCCTCTGGAACCCCCATTGACACACAGCATGCTGCAATGGCTACCTGATGGACAAACTGCATCCCCTGAACCAGGTTCCCCCGGCAACCAGAATGAACTTCAGAAATGAAGGTCTGGTCCTCTGTCACTCCCTGCTCACAACTCCTCCCCAGGGCCCTTCTGACAGTAAGACCAAAGTCCTCTTGTTGCCTTTGAGGCCCTGTAAGGTCTTGCCTTCCCTGGCAACCTCACCTCCATTGTTCTTCCCCTTGCTCACCCCTCTGCTCATGCAGTTCCTTCTGCCTGAAATGCTTTTCCCTTCATTCCCTCTCCTTGGAATCTGCTGCCTCTCCTTCAGACTGCAGTTCAAATCATTATTTCTCTGACCCCTCCAACCCCTGCCTGACTGCCAGGCCTGTTTGTAAATCTTTTCTTTGTAGTACTCACCACAGTGTGTGTGCATGTGTGTGTGCGTGTGTGTGTGTGTGTGCACGTGTGTGTGTGTGTGTGTGTGTGTATGAAATTAATAATGATCTACTCCTGCACCATCCAATTCACTAGCCACTGGCCACCTGTGCTACCGAGCACTTGAAATTCAACTAGTACAAACTGAGATGGGCTATACAGATGGGCTATATAAAATACCTCATTAAGAATTTTTATATTACATGTTGAAATGATACTATTTTGGATATATTGGATTAAATAAGATATATTATTAAAATTAATATCACCTGTTCTTTTTGCCTTTTTAATGGGGCTATTAGGAAATTTTAAATGTAGCTGCCACTGTATATCTACTCTGATCTGGTCAATGCCTGCCTCCTTCACCCCAAGCCCCTCTTGCTCACCTCTGTGCATTCTCATGAAGGTGCCCAGGCCCCCAGTGCCTTGCATAGGGTCTTGTTCATCACAGGCACTCCAGAAACGTTTGCTGAATGATTAAACATCAGGCGGCCCATCCCATTTCAGGAAAAGAAAGTGATGTGAATAAGCCGCCTGATCTCTCTGGCTTCAGCCTCCATCCTCTCGTCACTCTCATATTCCCACCCTCATGCAACAAGGACCCAGGCCCAGTTGTTGGACTCCAGAGGACCAGCAAAGCCAATGTGTAAGGAGAGGAGACAGCAGCCCTAACATTCAGTGAGGGTGAGCAAAGTCTCTCTCTCTCTCTCCCTCTCCCTCTCCCTCTCTGAAATATCATTTCTCATGGTTTGGAATGAAACCCATTATTCCCAATTAACCTGCCATGAACCCACAGTACTTGCTGGCTTGCCCATAATTATTCATCCGTAGTAATAGCTAAAGTAAATTCTGGCGGTCTCAGCAAACAATGACATCTCCTTTGGGAAAACTTTCAAAGATACCACGTCCTTGGTTCCTTATCTAAAGCTTCTCTGCCCCTTTTTGTTCTTTTTATTTTTTTTGTGGTTAATGCTTAATAAGAAGGCATCCCAGACAAGAATAACTCCATCCTAACACTACGTCACTGAGCAAGACTCCGGCAGTGCTGTCCTGTACCTCCCACCCGCAGGCAGAACAGAAGGCAGACCAGCAGAATCCTGACCATCCGGGTAAGTCACACACAGATAATTTTTGCAATTAGCAGGTCCTTCTCAGGGCCCCCTTCAGCCTGACATCTTGGGAGCTGGGCTCCACAAGTCCATGAAAAGAATAAATCTTGGGTGTAATTTATTTTGGATTGTCAGATATAATTTACTAAGAAATCATCTGCCAAAAAAAAAAAATCCAGACGGAAACCTAACTTGCCATTTTAAATTAAGTGTGGATCCTTTTGGTCACCTTTCTGCTATCTAAAAGGCTACTGATTACCCCCTATAATCACAATAATGATAACTAAGGCTTGAGTCAAGAACTGCAGTGGACAATACGGAGAGATGGGGCAGATGAAGGAAAACCTGGGGAGAGAAAAGGTGCTGAGATGCTGCCTTCTTCCTCTCAGCTTGCAGGGGTCTTGTCCAGAAGAAAAAAGCTCTCAAATTCCTGCATTTTGCAGAGGAGACTGGCTAAGAAGGTAGTGGGAGGAGTTGGGAGACGTCTATGCAAGACACTCAAAACATGCTCTATTTAGGGTCTTTTCTTCCTCCCATTAACAGAGAAGTGTCTCTAACAAGGAAAGCCTTGATGGTGGACAATCCAAACACAGTGACTTCAGTGGTGTAAGTCTCAGCCTACTTGCCTAATAGAAGGGTGATCTTTGGGCTTCAGCTTCTTGTCTATAAGAGGAGATCAAAGCTTTCTTGCAAAGTGAGTTGGGTGGTGAGGATAAAATGAGATAATTTTTAAAAAATATCTAGTAGCTTGTGAAGTACTATACAAATGTAAATAATTCTAATTGTTATCATTCCTATAGAATGAGAGGGGTGGTCACAGGGGCTCTGAAAAGCCTTTGCAATGGACACTCTGATGCCCCACCTGCTGTGAGGGTGGACTGCTAAAGGCTCACTGCTTTTCTTCTTCACCTTCCACCCACTGAAAGCTGCCCTCTACTAACTAGAGCTACCTGTCCCCTTCCTGACTGATCTCAGTCAGTGACTAATACAAAAGCTCTGCCCATTCCCATCAGAGGATCACTCCAAGTTCTGATCCAGACTCCAGAACCTTCCCCCATGGGACAGGCCAAGGCTAGGCTTTACCTGAGGCCACATCTTTACACAATTCCTTCCCCTTCCCTACCCTGTCTCCCTGCTTCTCTCTCAGGTTTCTTTCTGACAAGCCCCCAAGAATGAATCACATGTTCTGAATCCCTGTCTCGGTCTCTGCCTTCTGAAGAAACAGCTGAAGAAGCCTCCTTCAAAGCAAAGGCCTCTGGTGCTACTGTGGCTGCTGTAAGAATCACGGTGACCACAGTGCCCAGCAGGATGCCATGACTGAGGCTGGGCAAGGAAGGAGAGCAGTCAGCGTTTATGCCAGATACCTTAGGCTAAGCTAAACAAAGACCAGCTCAGCTTAAGAGGAGGCCAAAGAAGACAAAAAACAAAAACTGAGGAGCAGAAAAGCCAGGGCTGGGAGGAGGGCTGGGCTCTCACCAAGATGAAGAGCAAGACCCTCACCTCAGGCCCTGGGTCCTGCTCCTGTAACACCGAAGCTGATGTAGGATGGTGGGAAGGCCCCTATCATCTTTTGGTTCCATGAACGGAAGAGATTGTGGGTTCCGCACCCAAAATGAGGCTGAGGTCTGTCCAGGATGTAGGGACCCTAACCCTACACTGCCAAGTGGGGGTCCCCAAAGGTGAGAGGAGGTGAGAGGAGAGGAGCCAGTGCTGAGTTCTGGGTCACCCTGTCTAAATCTTTACCACTTTTTCCACCAAGTCTCTTTTTCTAACCCATGCTGAGACCACTCCAGCAGGCTCCCCAAACCCAGTGGGGGAGCAGGGTCACTACCTGTGTATTCACTGCCATTTTCTCTTTCTTCCAATCCCCCACCAGATGCCTTCCTCCTCTCACCTTCACATCCTCTGTCAATAGCTCCTTTCACAAAGTCGTCATTACCCACTAATTGTCCAAAATTTCATTCCCTCATCCTTCTTGGTTAAGGATTGATTTAAGGAATGAGTTCAATATCCCTGCCGTCTCCAAGTGCTTATTAATTCCCGACGCCTCCAGCTCCCCGCGCAGAGCCCCGCTCACCTCACAGTGCTTCGCCCCACACTGATTGGTAAAGCCCTGGCTTTTAGGCCTGCAGGATGGGAGGCCTAATGTGCACTAATCTATCACTACTTTATACGGCTGGCAGAGTGATAGATGGCGGCAGTGGATGGCGTGGCAAGGGAGATGGTTCTTAGGTCTTCCACCACCAGGCTGTAGTCAGAAGCTGGCTCAGTGGGAGAATGATGGCCACCTGTCTAGGCAGGCAGGGGAAGTTCTATCTTACAGGTGTAGAGACCCAAGACATCAGCAGGAGCCAACAAATGACAGTGCCCCACACTGCCTCCCTCCGAGAGTCTCTCCTCAAACTGGAAGGCCATTCCCTCATGGATGTTGCCCACTTCCTCCCCACGTCTGCTTTCCAACCTGCTCAGTGGCCTGGGAGACAGACCTGCATGCACAGCATCAATGGACCACCTGGCCTTCTGCGCCAAGTAGTGTTCAGCCAGTGGAGAGCCCCAGCAGCAAATGGGAAGAAAGAGAGTAAAGTCAGGTATTTATTAGACTGGCCCCCTCCTTGTAGTGCCACCTCTGGCTGGCTGTGTTCTGAAGGTCCCAGCTCCTACCAGGTGACCATTCTCTTTTCCCTGCTTCTCTCTCCCCACTGATGCTCCCCTCCTTGTCCCTTCAGGTCTACAGCTGGAAACAGCCTCGCTATCACTCTCGGCACTGCACATCCCTTGGGCTTTCCCTATGCCCTGCCCACACCTTTGTAAGGAGTCCTTTTATTCAACTCTCCACAAATTACCCAACTTGAGTGTGCCATCCGTTTCCTGCTGGAACTCTGTGAGGAACTCTGACCAATACATCTCATTTTACTAATGAGGAAACAGAGGCCAGAGAAGATCAGGGCTTTCCATAGCTCACACAATGAGTTTATGGCAGGGCTGGCTCCAGAACTCAAGTATTCTGTCTAATAAGATTTTGCCCACCTAACCTTCTGCATTCTTTTTCTGTCCCTACCTGACCACAGTACACATCTGTTTTTATTTGGGCCATAGAAGGACGAGCATTTATTTGGGCCACACCGTGAGCACCAGTGCCATTGGAGCTCATAGAAGCTGCCCCTGCCAGAGATGGTAACATCAACTCAAGGCTAACACTCCCTTCCTCAGCACTTTTCAGATGTTAGGACAGCCTCCCCCAGGCTCTATGGCCTGAGACACAGTTTTTATATCTGCCCCTCAGTTCACAGTGTACCTCGTATTGAAAATACTGAGCCTCAGGTGATCTCTACCATAATCAAATCTCAAATGAATCAGTAGATTGGGGGTTTATATTTCTACCAAAAGCTTCTCTTTTTAAATGTCTTTCATTACAGAAGATGATTATTCAGTCAATAAATTTCTATCTTAGCTTTTCCTATGAGCCAGGGACTAGGCTGGGCACTAGAATTAGTCTAGTGGGGGATGTAAACAGCCAACTGCAATTAAGGGTGGAATGAAATAGCTTCTACAAAGCTGACTCTCCACTTCCCTGCCCCACCCCTCTGGAGACCGGTGAGGTTCAGAGTCCAGAGGGACAACTCCAAGCCCCCTGAGCTCCTCAGAAAGGGCCTAACCTTTCTTCCTGCTGAGACTCACAGGAGCCCTCACACTTCAGGGGAAAAACCCTGGCCACCTGTTCCCTGCAGAGAGCACCCTTGAACAGTTTGCCACAAATCAACAGCCTATCCCAGCAGATCAAGTCAGTATTATCTTTGATTGCCAGGGGCCTCTCCTCCAGAACAGTCCTCAAAGGGGCTGACCACATGCTCTCCTTCAGCCTGAGACCCTTGTGTGCCTGTGCACTCTCCCTGGGACAGGATCCTCTCTTTAGGCTTCTGGGCATTCGGTGACGGGTCACCTGCTCAGGGCTTTGTGGTCTATTCTTGGCACTTCATTGTATCCCACAAGGATTGAGAATCCAAGAAAACTGCCAAGTCCACATTTACCTGGCCTGAATTCAAAAGTCATCAGCAAATCCTATTTCCACTGCCACCTTGAGAGGGAACAAGCAATCATCCAAAAGGCTCCCAAAGGTAAAAATGAGGCCAGAGGTTGGAAAGGGGCTGGGGAGAGAGAAGGATAGGGTTGCTCTGTTACAGACCTCTGGGAACTTCCCCATCCTACCCCTCCCAAGAGGGAAATGAAGCATGGGTCTAGGTCCAAATCAAGAGAAAACTGGCCCAGTGAATTGAGACACAGTATATGGAAAAACCTCTGGGCTAGGGATCAAAAGACCTGGATCTTATCCAAGCCTGCCACTGAGCTGTTCCATATCCTGGCCTCTATATAAAAGGAGGGATTGGATCAGATGAACCTTAGTGCTCTAAGTGATGTGACTGTGCATTTTTCCAGAGAAAAGGAAGAGCAGTAGCCTAAGACCTAGTACTCCACTCTGAACAATGAGAATTCCATAACGCTCTTCCTGAAAGAGAGCCAAAAGGAGGAAACCCAGCCCAGCCCCCTCCCATGGGCCTCTCTCAGCTATTGGATGAAACTGCTCTGAAAAGGTGACGTAGTTCATCCCAAAAGGAATCAAAGCCCCCAATGCCTGGCAGATGCCTCCTCTTCCAGCCTCCTCTCTCTTCTCTAAGCCATCCTCTTTCAAGCCTGAATTATCTAGAACTTTACTGTTTGATCTAATAGCCACATGTAGCTATTTAAACCTCAGTTAATCAAAATCAAATAAAATTTAAAACTCAGACTCAGTCATGCTAGCTAAATTTCATATGCTCGATGGCCATACATGCTCAGTGGCTACCATATTGGACAGAGCAGATGTAGGAACATTTCCATCATGCAGAATGTTCTTTTGAACAATGCTAGTCTAAAAGATAACCTTTATTTTTGCAAAGTGCTTCCCCTAGCTTCCCTAATTTCTTCCTGATGTGGAGTCAGCCCACTTTCTCCAGTCTATGGGGTGGGAGTTCCTGTCTGCCTGAGAGATGATCCTGGGCACTTTGTCACCCATCAGAACCTGAGAAGGATATGGTCAAGCTAATAACCATCCAGCATCTGAGAGAAGTTACTCACAGATATTAAGTTTTAAGAAATGATAATGATCACTGACCATCCCTTTAGCCAGCCACCTCCTTCTTCCTCATTGATCTGTCCCTTGCTAATTTCCACTCTTCAAGGATGTTAAATCTTGGGAGGGGACAGAGGACAAAGAGCCAGAGAACATTTATGGAGCCAGGATTTGGGAGATTTCTACTGGTGGGACTAAAAGGAGCTCAGAAAACCCCAGCAACTATTTTGGAATCCTCCATCTTCCCAGAAATTATTCATATAAATGGCTGAGGAAATCCCTGCAAGGGGTTAAAAGCCAAGAAAATACCTTCTCTGATAGCATAGAAGCCTGGCAGAGGTGGGGGTGGGAGAGTGGGAACTAGACAGCTAAATGGGTTATCCAGAAATTACAAGAGGCTTTTAAAAGTAGAAAACTTAACATATGTCAAGGCTATAATGTATAGACAATAATTATTTTCCACTGAATGTTTTTGTATTTAATTTTGTGGTGACTATCTCCTTTTACATCATGTATTCAGCAATCACTCTTCCCCTTGCTTAATATGCACAGTAATTTTTCTCCTCCTATGTCACATATTCAATAATTTCTCTCCTTCGGTTCCGGGGGGTGAGATGTGGGGAATGTCACATTTTAAATCGGTAATGATTGTGTTTTTGTTTTTCTTTTTTACCTCCAGTGATGCCCTGTAAATATCATGAGCTCCAAAAAAGCAACATGGGGTACCCTTCTACCATAGTCCCCAACTCAGAGATCTTATTTATTGAGGTGACATTACTTAATGAAATTATATAAGTTTTGAGTGTATAATTCTATAATATATCATCTGTATATTGCATTGTGTGTTCACCACCCAAAGTTAAATTTCTTTCCATCACCATATCTTTGACCCCTTTTCCCTTATCTACCTCCCCGACCAAGAGACCTTTTTGAGGGTTTTTCTCTGAGGACAGGATGTACTTGGGAACCTAATGGGCCAGAAAAGGGCGCTCTGAGCAACTGCCAGTCCCATCCCTGTCAATGGAGGACACAAAGATCTTCCTATTAACACTTGCTTGGGGTAGGCTGCACCACAAGGTTTATTTAGACCACCACCAATTCTTTCTATATTCTTATCTGTGAGACCTCTATGCTCTAATTCCCAGATGTTGCCTTTGCGTCTCCTTTGGATGTGAGGAAGTGGACAGCAGACAGGAAAGCAAGGCCAGGACCCGAGGGAGGCAAGTGAGGCACCTAAGGGATAAAAATATAAGGAGGTGATGGCTCTCAGAGCCTGCAAGCTCAGGGATAGCACCTGAGAGCCAGCACTTCTTCAACTTTTTCAGCCCTAAGTGCTTTGTTTGCTTCACCCAGGCCCTGCCCTTCGGAAGGACCAACCCCTTGTAGGTCTGGGAGTCAGAATCAGGAGAGAGTAATGGGAGGTGGGAAGACTCAACACCAAGAAGAACAAGTGACTCAGGAAGGTAGTTCATTAAAATGCTTCAAGGGGCTCTGAACTGCCAGTGTTTGCTTTTTTTTTTTTAAGACAGAGAGGAATTTAGCAAGAAATCAATCAACACACATGCTGATAACTTATTCCTTGACAAAAAGGAAACAAAAACCCCATAAATTTCTGCAGCCTTTGGACAGCCAGTGTCTACTGCCACTAATTAATTTTCCAGAACTTTTACTCTCCAGATATCTCAAAACATAGTCTAGCTGTCAGCCTCAAAGGCACTGCTAGCACCTGCCATAGGGGTTGTTGGTGATTCTAGAATCTGTGCCACACAAGACAGAAGAGGAACAGAGGGGCACACAGCAAGCTTGGGGAACTTCAGCGCCAGGCTCCCCAATCTTGACCTGCTCTGCTACCATATTCCTGCACCTGTTCCAGCCAAGAGGAACAGCATGCAAGAACACTGAGCAGTGTGTGCAACAGAGATGGACACACACACACACACACACACACACACACACAGAGCTCTTGCCTCAGTTTCCCCAAACCCAGAATAAGGAGATTGTATTTAATCCAATTTCAGATTCCTGAACCCATGTTACCCTGCTGGGCACTAAAGCCATGTAGATCTTGATCTAGTCTATATAGACTCCTTGAGGGCAAGGATTGAGTCATTCATTCTGCCCACACCACATCACTTCAATGCACAGTGCCTAACACTGTTTCACATATGAAACATGCCCAATAAAACTCTGCTGGATTGCACTGCAGCCTCCTACTCTCCTGGTCCTGGAGATGAACAAGGGAAGGGTTTCCCAAGACTTCATTGCTGGGGTCCTATGACCTGGGAACCTCACTCCTGAATGTCCCTTCTGTCTGCCAATTGCACAAGCTCATTAGTATCACCCCAAAGGAGCAAAAAGGGACATGAAACTTGATCCTGTAAAGTTAGCTCCACAGGTGAAAACTCCAAATTAAAACCCCAGAGAGTCTATAGGTTGCAGGCCTCTTCTATAACAGGGGTCCCCAATCCCTGGGCTGCAGACTGGTCTCAGTCCATGGCCTATTAGGAACCACACCACACAGCAGGAGGTGAGCTGTGGGGCTAGCCAGTGAAGCTTCACCTGTATTTGCAGTCACTCCCCAGAGCTAGCATCACCACCTCATCTCCACCTCAGATCATCAGGCATTAGATTCTTATAGGAGCACCAGTCCCTGGTGTCAAAAAGTTTGGGAACCATTGTTCTAATAACCTGAGCCCCAGAGGAACAAGCAACCTAGTGTCAGCTGTGACCCTTCCCTGACTTGATTATTCCGAGAGAATGTGAAGGAGCCAGAACATTCCCAATTTCAGAGCAAATAAGCATGTGGTGCAGTGCCAGGTAGCAGCACCTTCGGTTGAGACCTGAGGTGTGGCTTGATTTCCTGAGTGGCCTGCTTGGAAATGTGTCTTGATGGGAGGCAGACCCTCAATGTCCCTTCTCAGAGCACCTGAAACCCACCCAAACAATCCCTCCCCAAGCCCCAGAGAGCAGGAAGGGGATGCTTTTCTGCTTCACAGTGAGCCTTCCTGGAAGGGAAACTGTGTCTCCTCCTCCTCCTCAGCATGGCTTGTTTCCCTTTATATTCATTTTTTTTTTCTGTTTCCTCAAACAGTATGTGCCTAGAATGAATACCAGACTCTCCTGGCAGGAAAAAAAAAAAAAAAAGCATGGAGGGGAAATGTGAGAGCAGTAATCCATTGTAACACTTTAGGGGAAACTGCAAGCAATTTCCATTCTATTGATCCTCCCTGGGCATCAAAGCCACACTGAGTTTATTTGGAAAATTAAATTCTGTAGCGTGTAGCATAAAGGGCCTCTAGTTAAGTTGTCTAGCTCTACGGCCACAATTTAATTACGATCTCATTCTGACTCTCCATTTAAATATAGTAGAGGAACTGGGTGCTGCAGAGACACCCTGGTTCTAGCCCCTGCTTGGCAATAGTGCCTCACCCCACCTCTCAGGAGAAGGGCCCCCTGAATCTCAGTCATCCTCAGCTGAGTACTCATTCCCTATTCAGGCTGATGCTCACTTACATTTTAGCATATGTGACACAATGTATTCATTAAAAAGTAAAGGTTTACTAAACTAACCTAATCTGTAGAGTTTGCCCCCTGTCCAAAGGTAAATTTTTTTTATTTTAACAAACATTGTTATTATTAGAAATAAAGTAACAGATTACTGAGGCACAAATTGGATACAATGTGTTAGATACAGTAAGTGCTCACTTAAGGGTGTGTATAGGTTCTGCCACTATAAGTGAAACAAAATCAATTTTATCATGGACTAATTGATATAAATAAGAGTTAAGTTCCTAGGGCATCTCCTCAACATTATAATGAAACTAAGTTGTTCTAGGACCTGCTGTATTCATTTGGGGGAGAAGCTAAGAATCAAAGTCTATTTGATTCCAGAGTTGCATGTGGTTCTCAGGCTTTGGAGGTTCACAGACAAGTAAAATTTATGCACCATGGTGCACATTCACATGCATACATGCACACACATATACATTAGAGAGTCTGACAGAGTTTTGCCCATTTTTTATCTAGCCACATTAGGACTGTGCCATCATTTTCTATTATCTTCTACTATCAACCCAATTTCATGAGCACCTACAGAGATGTAAGCTGAAAGTCTTAGAATATAGAATAAGTCCTTAATAGTGTATAAGTTTATCTTCATGAAAAACTCACTACGTTGTTCTCATTTTCCCAATCTCATTTATAAAAACTTGGTCATAGTCTAGCACAGGTCCAAAGACCACCCTTAGGAACTACTGCCATAGACTGATTTTTCTTAATTAATTTTTATTTAGAGCTGATACTGGGAGAGGGATATGGTGTCTGCCTGCTGTTCATCAGCCCAGGTAATTGAGAGCAGAGTTCACTTTCACAATAGTCCAAAGAAATCTACCTTTCGTCCTTTGGGTTCCTCTGGTGCTGACCCGCTTGCCCCCAAACAAACAGAGTTCCACTGAAGTTCTCCTGGAGGAATGACCTCTTAGGCAACCATCTAGGCCTTCCTCCCTAAGCCTCACAAAACCAGCACAGAGACTGACACATGGTAGACTCTTTCTTAGCAGTTGCTGAATTCCATTGAAAAGTCACTGGGTGGCCCCCTTACCCACAGAGGAACCCCCTGACATACCCTAGCCTCCTCTTCTGCAAGGCAGCCACTCCAAGGAGAGCCAACATGCAGAATAGGGTGGGAGGCAGACATGCCTTTCAATGACCGCAGAACCAAAGGCAAATAGAGTCTGTCATTCCTCAACCTCCCTCCCCATGAGCTTGCTCCCCAGACCCACTGGCCCTGAGATTCCACTGAAAGAAGTAACTTTCCCACCCATGGTAGGTGACAGAGGTGAGAGGGAATGGCAGATAGAGCCACAGTGCTTGATCCACCAGGCCCACTCCAGAGGGAACATCAGCGGTATTTGACAAGCTGACCGGCTCTCCCGAGAATAGAACTGTCATTAAGCCAAGTGGGAAATCATTACCTGATCTATAAATGATTACACAGAAGTAGGAACTGTCACTGCCTTCTGAGGAGTTTGCAGAATTGGGATTTTAAACAGAGCTGCAAACTGGTGCAACACTCAGCTCGCTGGAGCAGCTGGTGTATTATTCATAGGGGGGAAAAAAGCAGAAGTTAAGGCACTTTGTGAGCTAAGGGGAAAAGGGAAAATCTCAGGGACTCTGGCTATCAAAGGATTCCAGACCATTGACAGTGTCAGCCGAAAACTTAACTCAAAAGAAAACATAAGTATTTAGATTTTCCACCTGACAGTTTGGAGGCCTGCAACTCCATGTGGTCTTTCCACTGGCAAAATAAACGGACCAGAGTCAGAGCTGCAGGCAACTCGGGTCATGGTCATTTAATCAAAGACACTTCTTTTACAAAGATGGAGACTCAGATTCAGCCTCCCCAGATGAAGCTATTGTGGAAGAGGGGAGCTGGAGACATCCATAGGTACCCCTCCCTGGTTCATCACTGGGAGAATGGAAGAGTAACAGTTGTTGGAAACACACTACAGAGAACTCAGCATCAGTAAGGAACCACGTACTGGATGTACACTATGGTAGATCCAAAACCAGAGTGTTGAATGAGAAAAGTTGGGAATAGGTTTGTGGCACAATAAAATATATGTAAATGTAAAACACATACGTAGAATGACACTACATATTTTATAGTGATACATGCATATTTTAGAACATATTCCAAACACATTGGAGTAGGGTAACTATGGGGGAGGGTAATGAAAACGAGGGTGGGGGAGGGAAAAAAATACACAAAGGCCATACAAACTCTAATGGTGACAATGAGCTATTAACTGAGTATAATTAATTCAATTCTCTGCACCGACAGTCTGCAAAGAAGGAAAGAAAAGAAACAAACTTAGGTCCAGAGAGCTGAAGACAAGGCTTCTCAAACTTTAATGTGTATACAATTATCCCTGGGAACCTGTTAAAATGCAGGTTCTGAGTCGTAGGGCTGTGGTGGGGCCTGAGGTTCTGCATTGCTAACAAGCTCCTGGGTGACACAAATGCCACAAGCTGGTCCATGGACCTCACTTTGAGCTGCATGGGCTTAAGAAATTTACCCAAGATAAAAAATGAAGAGCAAAGTACAAGTAAGAGCCTACATGTCTAATATGGACAAATTTTAAAATAATTATGCTGCATGAAAGCAGACAAAAAAAGAGTACATTATCATAATGTATGCTTCCATTTATATAAACTTCTAGAACATGCATATTAATCCATAATGACAAAAGACAGATCAGTGGCTGCCTGGACATGAGGCTAGGAGGACAGATGGATTACAAAGGAAATTTCTGGGGATAATGGATATATTCAATATCTTGATTATGGTGATGGGTTTTCCAGGTGTATACATGTCAACTGATCAAGCTGTACACTTCAAATATGTTCATTCTACTGTACATCAGTTATACCTCAACAAAACTGAAAACAAACACAAAAGGGTCTGTGTCCTTCCTGCTCACCCATCTCACACCGAAGATGCCCTATCTGCATTTCCAGCTGAGTAGAACAGTTTTTTAGCTAGTCAATGCTCTCCATGGCTGGAACTCATCCCTTTGTCCCCTCCACTGCTCCTGCCTCAGGCCGGGAGCCACCACCTCACCCCAGGACTGCTTAGGAATCTGTGTTCCAATTCTACTCTTGTCTTCCTTTCCTCATCCATTCACCTCCTACCCCTAACACTTTAAAATCCTTCAAGACAAAAGGGTATAAAGACCAAAAGGCACACCCTGCCCTGGTTGTCTCCCACCAATTTGTCCCAACCCCTCTTAGCACCACCCCTCTCGTCTCACTCTCCGCCCCAGCAACACTGACTTTCTTTTGTTTTTCCAAAGCACTTGGGATCTCTGTCTATAATGTTCATCCCTCTGCTTCCACCCCTTTCGCCTGGTGAACTTCTACACATCTTCCAGTCCCAACTCAGGTGTCCCTTCCTCACAGTCTCCCCTGACCATCCCCCAGCTCAGGCTCCTTTGCTCTATACTTTCTTAGAATCATGTTCCTTCCCTTTCAAGAACAAACTCTGATCAGTCACCATGCATTGACCAGCATGTGTGTTTGATCCAGGTTTATGTCTCTCTCTGCAGCATAAGCTCCGGGGATGGGGTGGGGGGAAGCTTCTACCTTGTTCACCACTCTGCCCAACACCTTGCACTGTGCCTGACACACAGGATACGCTGCATAAATACTCGGTTGTTGAGCAGACATTTAGTGAACATTCCAAAAGAACCTCTGACTATCCCTAGGCAAAGATATTCTTAGGATTGGGACAGTGACTCATTTATAACCCCTCTCCTTTCCTGCCCTGCTCCCTGCCAGTCCCCACTGCCTCAAATTCTACAGAGAAGATCTGACCCATGCCTCCACCAGAAACAGAAGTAATCTAAAAGTTCTCCCTCAACTACAACCTGATCCTTAACCTTCCTTTCAAAGCACACTTTGCATAATGTAAACAGCTTTTTTCTTTCTAGAGTTTCAACATCATTGTGTTTGGATATAATCATTTCCTTTCTGGGCTTGTATCCCAAACTCTGGCAGTGCTGGTGAAAGTAGAAAAATACATTTGAGAGGACAATGTGGACCTAAACAAAAGTTGCCTAGTCTCAGAACTCGCTCCCGGCCAGCGGCAAAAACTCAGGGACCAGAGGATGCCACCCCAAAGAGACGGTGGTGGTAGGGGAAGGGTCAGGAACAGAGACACCAGGAGAGAAATGGGTTCCTCACAGGAAGCAAAGGTCAACAACCAGTCATCAGGTAGACCAGCTCATCGGAAACAGAGCCCGGCAGTGGGGCCTTGGAAGATTCCTGGGAATTAAAGATTCAGGGCTCAAGGGTTGAGTGAAGGAAGAGCCAGGCACTGAGAGACCCAGAGGGCCTAGATTAACCCCAACCAGCCCCCCGAGCTGCCATCACCCTTGCTCTTCTCTCTGCCATAGCACATCTCCCTCCCTGTTAGTTCCTCTGGTCACTTCTCTGCCCAGATCCTATCCAGGTATCAGGACCAACCTCAGCAGCTACACAGGTTTTCTGAAGAGGAGCAGCAGACTCCTGGGATGTCAGCAGTAGCTTCTATCCACTCTGCCCCTGGACTATGTAGTGGCCTTCCCTCTCGAGCTGGTACCTGAAGAGCCAGAGAGTGACAATGCTGTGGTCATTCCTTCTCTGCCCAAGCCATCAGAATTGGCCTCTGAGGTAAAAAAAAAAAAAAAAAAAAAAAAAAAAAAAAAAAAGCTGCATCATTCTCTGAAGGCTTACAGGTTACCAAAGTGGGCTTCCATAAAGGATGCTGGGAGACAAGAAGCAAGCCAGGTAGCTACACATAGTGGGAGATTATCCTCGAGAAAAGGCATGGACCACCTGGCATGTATCTACTTGTGGGTATACTCTCTGTCTCCCTTATTAAGGTCACAGAGCTAGTGATGGCTGAGCTAGGGCTTAAACCAGAAGCAATACTTTGAAGTAAATCCCATCTTTATTGTAATCCTAGCTTTGCCACCTACCAGTTGTGTGACCTTGGGTGAGTTACTTACCCTCTCTGAGCCCTAGTTTTCTCTCTTAATATATGCATTCATTACTATCTATCTCACAAGGTATAAAGGGTAATGAAACAAGATAAAACATATGAAAGTGCTGGTACATAGAAAGAAGTTAATAAATATTTGTGTCTTCTTTCCAATTCCAAATCCTAAAACATATTTTAGAGGGCAATTCCAACATAGAGGTTGCAAAGGATTTTTCGGTGAAAAAGGAAACACATTCTTGAAAAAGGGTAATCTAGGAACACGTCTGGTACTTCTCTGTCTTCAGCCACCCAGGCACTGAAGCTTCTTCTTTCCCCTCCCTCTCTCTCTCTCTCTCACTGCGACAAGGCAGAGAGAACAGGTCCTCCCAGGTCTCTGTCACCTCCTCTGATGCACAGAAATGTATTCATTGTCCACTGGGGCACACCCACCCGCTGTGCATGATTCAGTGGCTAAGGCCTACCCCTGAAGGTGGACGTCCATCAACAACCCACAACTGGCCACAGCTATAGTTTCACAATCAGGGACATGCTGGGAAGGAGGCTCTCCTCAAATCCCAATCTCCAGTTCCCACAGGAAGACTCCAAGTGGACTTGATGACATTAGAGCACACTTGTGTACTCACATGCAAAACACTTCTTTTCCCACCTATTACTCATTTCACCCCATCTGAAGCCCTGGCAGGGGGGCACTGGAGCAGTTGTCAACCCCATTTTACAAGAAGGAAAAATCACAAAAGATTGTCCAGGTCATGGGGCTCAGTCTCAACAGACCAGAGACCAATCTTCAGTCCACCTCTATGTCCTATTTCAGCACCCTTTACACTGAGCCCCACATGCTCCCTGAGGAACCCCAGCCAGAATCAGACCTAAGCTTCCCTGTATCAATGTCAATTTTATGACATTTTGACAACTGAGCCACAGTTACATAAAAGAATGCCATTGCCTTTAGGAAATGTACATTGAAATGTTTAGGGTTAAAGAAATATCATGTCTCAACTATCAAACAGTTCAGATACACACACAGCAGCGGGGTTCTCAGCCTTCGCACTATTGACATTTGGCACTGGATAATTCCATGCTGGGTGGGGAGGAGAAGGAGAGGAACTGTCCTGTTCATCCTAGGATGTTTAGCTGCATCCCTTGCCAGGAGCACCCAGCCCCCACTCAAGTGTGACAACAAAATTGTCTCCAGACATTGCCAAATGGGGGCAAAATTGCTTGCTGTTGAGAATGAGAGAGAGAGAGAGAAAGAGCGCAAATGTGGTCAAATGTTAACCCTAACTTCTGTAATTTTCCTATAAGTCTGAAATAATTCCCAAATAAAAAGTTTTTAAAAATAATTCTATGAGCACCCACAATCTTTGGTGGGGGGAAGGAAGAGGAAAGAAGACCTTGCCGTGTTACCAGTTATCTCCGCCCCAAAGTCCTAAATCCCTCTACTTACAGGTTATGGCTCCCAGAACTACCAGCATCCACATGTGTCAGAACCTGCTAGACCTTCCAAACACATGTGCTCACTAAAGCCTCAGGCTTTGAGGAAGGTGCTGGAACACCCACTGAACAGAAGGGGAGCCCAAGGCTGGGAGGAAGGGGCTGATGGGCTCCAGGACTTAAGCACAGTACGCCTTCAAGCCCTGCTTCTCAATTCCACTGACCTGCCCCTTTGCTCCCCAGCAAACACAGAAGAGCACTGTGCTTCTCCCAGCCTCCAAGCACCGCGAGGGCTCCCATGTAAAAAGCAGAATGTTAACTGCACGTATGTTTTTCTTTATCTTCCTTTCCCAAGGGATGTCACTGGGTTGGGCAAAGTTGCTTTTCAGATGTTTCCAAGTCAGCAGATTTTGCCTCTTGCCTTTGCCTTACAATCTGTAATTATTCTGAGTCAAACTGGCTAGCTGCCATAAAGAGAAAATTGGTTATCCAGGGGGAAAATACCCTGAACTTTCAAATAAATAAATAAATAAATAAACATACAAACAAATAAGATAAGGAAGGCAATGGGGTTGGGTAGGATAGGAAGAGAGAAAAAGTAATTGCACAAATGCAAATTAGAATTATTTAAAAATTAAAAGTTACTCTAAATTATTTAACCTAATTACCACCCAGCTCTCCTAGGGAGACAATCACTTGTGTTCAGTGGAGCGGGAAGGATTAAGCAGAATCCTCAGGGACTAGAGAGGGGAGGCCAAAAGAATCAAAGTCTCAAAACACCTGTCTGTCAGGGGCTGAGAAATAGGTGGGCTGTGGCACAAATGACAGTGAGAAGGGGAAGTATGAGAAACATAATTAATGTAGGTATCACATTTCATGGTTTACAAAGCATTTTCTCATTTTTATTTAATCCTCACACTAAAGGGCCTGCATTCCCAATGTGGAGATGCTAGGGCCCACGGTCACAAAGCAGGTAAGCAATAAACGCAGGCCTGGAGCCCTGCTCCTGCATCAAAGCTGTGAGGTCCTTTCCCCCTCCCTGCTCTGCTGAACCAGCTTCCAGGAGGACAGTGGGAAGGGACGGTACGAACAAGGGGCCTCTGGAGTCAGACCAACCCGGGTTCTGATCCTGCCTCTGCTGCTTCCCGGCTGAGTTGTCCTGAGTTTTCACTGAGCCTATTCCTCAAGCAGAAGAGGAGGATGCTACTTACCTCAAGGGACCATTAAGAAAGTTGCAGGAGACATGTATGTAAGGCACCTGGCACTTAGCAGGCGCTCAGTGAATGAGAGCAATGGGGAAGATGTGGAGCTTTAGATCTCTATTCTACCCCTGACCTGGTAGCCCCAACCAGACTGCATTCTGGAATCCTCAGGAAACTTTTTAAATTCCTGAAGCCCATATGGGCTCTCAGAGCAATCAAATCAGAAGCTCAGCATGTTTAAGGCTCTCTGGGCAAGCCCATTGTGCAGCCATGGTCAAGGTCCTTTATGCTAATCTGCCTTCATTTAGGATATAACATGAAGATATAGATTACTCTGCAGCTAGAAGGATTCTGGGTAGACACAAAGTAGAACATGCTTTAGAAGGCAGATCCAAGAGAAGGTGTAGAATGTCCCTCTATGGGGGTTGGTAAGAGCAGAAATGAGCCCTTTGTGACTGAGGAAGGAAAGAGGAAGAATCTGGGAAGCTGTCTGGAGGTCCTCCCCCAACATGTATGTGACCAAACCAAGCAAGGCCCTTGGTAAACAGAATGGGCCAGGAGTAGGGGAAGAGGGGTAGTGAGGTCATGTACACCATCCTGGGTGTGACTTTATTCACTGTCCCCAAAAAGGCACACTGACATTCACAATATACCCTGGTAGGCCCTGGGCACTACTGAGAGCTTCAATTTCCTTTCTATTAATCCAGGAAGGGTCTAATTTGCATGCTGTTTGCATAAATTTGTTTATTTCAATTCAAGAAACACCCCAATACCAAGCAAGTGAGATAAAATAAATTGGTTTATTTATTGTCCCTCCTGCTGCAATTGTATTCCAACATAACATCATGGAGTGTTCACAGGGGAGACTTTAACACTGCAGCCTGGAGAGCACCTGCAGGGGAATGAAGACACAGCCTGGCTGGACTTCCAGGGACAGAGGAAAGGTAGTTTTCTCTCCCCAATCAGGCCAGGGGTAAGATGGAAGACTGCCTCAGAAGGAACACCAGAGCTTTCACTGTCTTAATTGTACCCTTGAAACATAAAACCCTATTGTGCTGTCCTGTCCTGCAGCAGAGACCACAGTCCTATCTGAGCCAGGCTGGAGGGAGGCCTGTCTTCAGAACAGGCATTTAATTCATATAGACACACTGTCAAGGCCAAGACACAAAAGATTCAGCTTTTAAGGTCCCTCCTGACTCAAAGCTCTTACACCGGGGTTTCAATTGATGCTTTGCATCACATAGTAGAGTGGAAAAATCCATTATCTTAACAATTGGCACCAGAATTCTTCTTAGGGAGGGAACTGTCTCTAGGGGAGGAAAAGCCTTTGATATATAGCTGTGGGACCTGGACCCTAAGAGTCCAAGGGCACCAAAGCCAGGCAACCACAGAGGGAGCACCAAAGAAAAGGTGCCACGAAGAGGATGCCATAGAGCAGGTGCCATGAAAGCGGGTGCCACAGAGATGGCTGCATAGAGAGGGTACTAAACAGAATGCCATAGAGAGATGCCTCAGGAAGGAAGAGTGTCATCTTTCCTCTGAGAAAAGAGAAAGTCAAGATAAAGTCTAGGAATGATGAGGGTAAAAGTCCCTGATGTCAAGATGGCTTCAGACTGAGACATCAGTCCAGTTCAGATGACCCCTATACCGCTGTCAATTCCCAGAAACCTTGAGCTCATCAGAGTGTTTCCAACGATCTCAGTGGGCAAACTCACAACACTGGGGCAGCAGTGCTCTTCTTAGGAAGGCCATTTTCCATTCCTCTGAATGACCATAATCCTAATCTCTCTCCCCTGGGAGGAGAGCACTGTGCTACATCCCAGGGTGCTTCTGCTAGTGCAGTACCCTGCTCCACCCCATCTCTTCCTCCCTACCCATCCCACCTTCACCCTGCAAGCTAAGCTATCACTAGAGCCCATTCATAGCCCTCTGTTTTCAAAAGAAGCAGGGAACTGCTATTTGTTTTCTCCTCAACTTTTTGATCCAAAGAAAGACCAAAGGCTAAGCAATGCTGCTTCTGGAAACAATTAAATGGCTCACATCTTCCTTCACCTGGAAAGAAGCTGACTTTGGAAATGAACATCCCTGCTTTTCATATCCTGGTGAAAGGACGGTGCACCGAATCAGTAACCAGTATGACCAACTGGGTCTGTTTCACAGAGAAGACAGCCTTGCCTTGCCAGAGATGCCAGTCTGATGGGGAGATACAACCCTTATTCCTGGGAGCTCCCTGCCTGATGGGAAGACATCCTCTGTTAAGGAGTTCCCTGCCTGATGCAGGATATGCATCTCCTGCCCTAGGGGAACATTCTGCTAGACAAAAAGATACAGTCCTTGCCTAAAAGACCTTTAGGCACTTTTGGTATGGTAAAAACTTTTTTCACTCCAAAACCAGTCTGACTCCAACATTGTGACTGCATCCTCCTCAGTCATTCATGGTCTCAGACTAAGCAGATTTACTTGTGTTACTACAGCTACCCCTATTCTGTATCCAATGATCCCCTTAGTTCTTTCAAAGGTTTTCCACTTCATTCATTCATTTATACAACAAAAATCTATTAAGCATCTACTATGTGCCAGGCACTATGTTAAGCACAAGAGGTACAATTTAAGCAAAATAGGTATAGACCCTAAACTCATAGAGCTTACAGTCCTCTAGGAGAGAAATACTCATAGAATAATCACATAAATAGAATAAGTACTATAATCTAGTCATATTAGTTTGCTAATATATGGCTCTGTAAGTAATACCACAGATTGGGTGGCTTAAACAACAGAAATGTATTTCTTTACAGTTCTGGAAGCCAGAAGTCTAAGATCAAGGTGCTGGGGCAGGGTGGTCTTCTGAGATCGCTCTCCTTGGCTTGTAGATGGCCATTTTCTTGCTTTGTCTTTACATGGTCTTTCCTCCATGTCCTATCTCTTTTTATAAGGACACCAGTTATATTGGATTAGGACCTACCTATATGACCTCATTTTACCTTAATCACTTCTTTACAGGTCCTATCTCCAATTAGTTATTCTGAAGTACTGAAAGTTAGGACATCAATATTTAAATTTGGGGGGATATAATTCAGCTCATAATATTCTAAATAAGAAAAGTTGGGGGGCACATAATAGTGAGAGCAGATAACAGGGACCTTATCAGGGTGGGGAGTGGTATTAAAGACCTTTGAGGAAGACATTTGAGTTGTGTCTTAGCCTGAATTTTCCCAGAGGTAGGCCCTGAGACAAAGGCATACATGCAGGTAGCTTATTTGGAAGGTGATCTCAGGGGGCAGGAGACAGAGACAGGAGAGAGAACCAATATAAGGACACATTGCTGAGTTGGCCAACACTACAGGCAACCAGGCTCATTCTACTGGGATTCCTAGGAGCATCTCAGAAGTGTATACCCAGGAAATAAAATGGAAAAGGATTTCTCTATCACCATGGTTCCCATTAGCTAGGGATGGCCACACTGTACTTCTCTGGCATTTCTACATTAGTAGGTGGGTTCCCATGGGAGTCTCTCACCTCAGTGTTAGGAAAGGCCCTGGGACAGGAAATGAGAGGTATGTGGAATGTGCCAAGGTAAGACCTATCAGATTATATCTGTGCAAAGCTGGTTAAAGTCTGTATGGAACTGGTCACCACAGCAGGGGCTGGAGTAAGATGTGAGGATGAAAGGCTATGAAGTGAGGTCCAAGAGATGTCAGTATAAGCTGTGAGCTGCAGGATGAGTAGTACTTAACCAGAGAAGGGTAAGTGGCAAGAAGAGCTTTCCAAGCAGAGGAAACAGTATGTGCAAAGGTTCTGGGGGCAGAAAGGAATGTAGAGAATTCAGAACACTAAAAGGCCAGCGTAGCTGGAGCTCAGAGTTAGAATCAATGGTGGGAGATGAGACTGGGAAGGCAGGCAGAGGTCAGGCCATCCCTAAGAGGGATGAGAGACATTGAAGGGTTTTAAGCAAGGGTAAGAAGAGCCTCATAACAAATTTGCATTTAAAAATTTTATCTACTTGGTGGAGACAGGTTTGGGATGAAAAGAATAGTTATTTTGTGACTTTCCTAAAGTATAGCATTCATCTCACCTACTTTCAAACAGGCATGAAAGTGACTAAGACTAGAAACTATTCAACTATAGATGTATCATGGTTTGAAATGGTTTCCTGAGAAGGAAATGGTTAAGCAGGAGAATGGGATGCCTCCTGGGAAAGAAAGATGACCGGCCTAGTCTCCTAGTAAACATGCTAATGACAGAGTTCTGGCAATAAAGCAATTGTATTTGCTGACAGTGAGTCCTTATCTATGGAGTGCTTTCAGCAGATGTACCTGGTTCACCTGGGTGCCTAGGATTGCTTAAGTAAATAAATATGGAAATCCATAAATTTATGGAGCATGGATCCCTTTTGTTGCTATGTAACTATGTAGGTGTAAAGTTGAGATGTTTCAATACCAAAATAGCTCCCTTCTGTGGAAGTAATGTAGTCATATACAGTTCTTAGAGACTCCATATGTAAACCTTGGCAGAGCAAGTCCTGATGTGGTGAGAAAGGATTTAGTGGGCTGCTGTAATGGTCCCAGACTATTCCCTGCTTTACTTGTGCCTCCTGTAGTCTTGAAATTATTAATAAATCTTGATACTGAATAAGAACTCTGATTCATGAGAGTTTGGTTTGACAATTCAATGTTTTGTGTCATCTCAGTACGATATATGCAGCTTCATCTCCAGGTTCATTAAGTGCACATTTTCTCTGCCTTTTGGACCATTGTTTCTCACAGAGCTGGTGTTTTTAGATTCCAACTATATCTATAAAGTCTCCAAAACTTCCTTTGTCCTTGACTGTGTCCTAATGGGGAGCTAAGAGTCTTATATCTTATTAGCCCAGTAGGAGCTGAACGTTTCCTCTAGTAAGGATCCTTTTTATTAATTTTCCCTGAGCCCCTCCCCTCAAAAAGGCCTCTGCGTTTCAAGAAATCTTGCCCACAGAACAAGTTACATTTATCAAGAAAGAATTAAAATAGTTTTTCAAACTTTAAATTAATCAAAGACCTTCATAACTATAATTCAAGAGCTTCTGACCAGCATGAAACTACCTACCATGTGAACTTGACAGCATTTTAGATAAAATAGAAAAATGGTCTCAAAGTAGATAAATGTTTGATGGGGGAAGGAAGGGAATTCTTTTTGAAATTTTGGAAATATTTCTTAAAAGGACCCCAGGTTAGAGTCCACTGCTAGATATATTCCTTTATTCTCATTCACTTTGTCCCTCATCTACCATTTCTCTGACTGTTCACAAAGCTTTTAAACTTCCCTGTGGTTTATTTTCTCCTACCTTCACCACCCACATGATCTTAATGTCTAAAGCTCACCATGAATATTAACTTTCAAATCCCTTGTAAAACATTAAATAACCATCTTGGGAATAACCCACTGGGTGTGACTCTGAACCCACCCACAGGCCTCTTTTTCTCTCCACCTGGATGTCCCCTTAATGGCTTGGACCCCAGCAACTCTCTGCATGCCCAGGTCAGCTTCTGGCCCCTTTTCCAAAGGGGAGTAAACAAAAGGATCTATGGCTTGCACGGGGG
>PVKZ01004796.1:0-69743 GCA_004027375.1 Macroglossus sobrinus
CCGCCTCCGTCACCGCCATCACCGCCACCATCACCGCCACCATCACCGCCGCCAACGCCACCACCATTTGCTCCTCCTCTCCCTACATCTTTCTTCCCCCTCCTCCCCCTCAGCATGGCCGTCACCACCCACGCCAGCCCCATCCCACCCAGCCAAGACGTCAAGTAAGCCGTGCGGAATGCAGAAGAGATCCCAGCCAGAAGACAAGGGATCCTGAGGTCAGCAGTGGGCGCCAGGAGAGGGCTGCATGCTGCCCAATGAATGGGAAGGGAATGACAGAAAAAGAACAATTTTGCAAACACCGTATTTCAGTAATAATGCATTTGAGAAGAGTCATTAACCACAGCTAAAACCATCAGGGCGAACTTTTGCTGGGAACAGGACATTTACAAAATTTCAAAGTATCCCCTTAGTGATTAATTTAAAGGGGTTTGGAAAAGTAACTCTGCAGTGAAAAAAAGATTGACACCATTTTAACCGAATGATCAACGTTGACATCAAAACTGAGACAAACTAACATCATGTAACGGCTCACGTGGTGTGCTGAGGACACACCGCCACTTTTTAAAAACATTCTTGCCAGGAGGTCATAGCCTGTATCCAATGCTGAGAAAGTACGGCAAACCAGACCATGCAAGGCAACGAAGGGCTGAGGGCCTGTCCCACGTCGGGGCCGACCAGACGCCAGCGCGGGGTGTGATCTGCATTCTGGGACGGAATTATGAATTATCTCACACACACACACGTGCAGCAATGCCCATCACGCAGGGCACGTCCGTGCCACACAGAGGACGCTGAAGCCACGATCCCGAGCCCACAGGGCGATGCTCCCGCGTGCCGCCAGCAGCGAAGCTTCCCCGGCACGTGCGCCGTCGACGCGAAGCGCGTCGCACGTCCGTGCGCTCAACACACCTGCGTCACTGCGTCACTGCGTCACTGCGCCAGGGGCCATCACCCGCGAAAACACCCATATATGCGACACAGCACAGGAGACACTGAAAAGAACGCTCATTCACGGTGTAAGAACCGCAACGGGAAAACTGGCGTCGTCTCACTCGCCTGCGACCGAGGACGAGAGCGCCGGGGGACTCGCTTCGCTGCACCGCGCATGTCCACAAATGACTGCCAGGTCCATGTCTATTCATTTTGGAATTACTCATAAATTTTAACAAGGAGACGAATTTGCAAATGTGAAATCTGCAAATGATGGGCATGATTGTAACTGTATGTATCTACCTACATAGAAATAGAGAACATAGGAATTTATAAGATGTTAGAATGGCTAATCAGGTAAAGGGTATGGGAATTGATTGGGGTACTCTTATAACTTTTCTATAGGTATGATTTGTTTTCTTCAAAATAATTTTAAAATACAAAAGTAGGAGTTTGGGGTAGCAATAATGGCTGGTAATACAGAATGAACATTAATATCCGAATAGATATATATTAAACAGATTTAACCTTACTAATCAAAATATGCAAATTAAATGAGTATTTTAATCTCCCTTAAAAAATGGTCTCTCTAATTTTAGAGGAGATTCAAATACAAACATTTTCATTATCTGCTGAGGGGGATTATCATTTTAAAGAGTGGGTTTATGTAATAATTTTGTTAACAGATTTTCAGCTAATCATTATACTTCTATAAATTTATCCTAATGATATGTATGTGTTCTTCCTATTTTCATAGTAAAAGCAATTTAAAAAGTATATATGAGTTTTTATGATCATAGACAAATATAATCTTAAGTAAAATAAATCAGGTCACAAAAATATTCTTAAAATATATATAAACACAGAATAACACCTCTAAATGGGGAAGATTATGATTTTTAAAAAATACTAGTACTGTCTGATTTTTCTACACCAAACATAAAAGGCTTTCACAAGTAAGAAAAAATTACTTCTTCAAAGTTGCGATGCCTTTTAAACTTTTAAGCATTTTACAGCGCTCTGTGGCTATATCTCTATAATATTACACATCTTCAAGCGTCTTTCTATTTCCAATTACTTGTTTCTTATTATTTAATAGCCTCTTAAGTGAACACAGTAATTAGTCAAAAATTAATCTTATTAGTTAAGCTGAAATTATACAAAACTTTCTTCAAAGCTGATTCTTAAAAATAATATTTTTTTTATGAGAAGTGATTAGTCCTCTAAATTTAGAATACTGTACAGGTATCTGAATTTGGCCAAAACTTTATGTTAAAAAACTTAAGACCTTTTTAAAACATTCTCAACTATCTACCATAATTTTTATTTACTCTTTTCTAAGTATCAAATAATTCACAAAATGAATCATTTCAATAATATAATATTCAGTTTTAATTTTTTTGAACCCACAAGGTGTGATATCCTTAGACCTATGATAATCTGTGACTTTTAAAAAATTAAGAATGACACATGCCTTTAAAAGCAGGAGTTAACAATTAGACACGATTTAAAATTAAAAAAATAACATTTTTTAAAATAAAGAGCAACAATATAATTTCTTTAAAGGGTGCTCTTTCATAACTGAGCGAGTAAGTAGAAAAATAAACTAAATTTGAATAGGATGGCTAAAAACTTGTCATTAACATGACTGAAAAGATCGTTCCACTTGAATTTACTTGTTAAAAATGTTTTGAAAGTCGACTGATGTAGCATAACGATGTCCAGATGAGCAACATCACACTACTCATCCTGTCAGCAGAGCTGAACCCTCTGCAAAGAAAATCTGTTGGGTACCACACAACTCCGAGGTGCTCAGATATTCCTCAACTGCGCTGACTGCAATCCAATCAAGACTTAATTTTAAAAGGCTCATTAACAGCATCTAGTGATAAAATGGACTCCTTTCTCGCTGAAACTCATGTCTCATTTCATTAGACACGGACAATTAACTAATCTTGGTATCAGAATCTATGGCAGAGTAATTAGCTTAAGTTTTACAGGTTACTTAAAGTTACTAAAGAAAACAGGTTTATTTTCACTGGATCCATCTTTTTCCCTCTCTAAGTGTAATCTCACTAATTTTAATAAAATTGTGATTTAAAATAAATAGAATTTCTGTTTCAAATCCTTCCGACCGTCCTGACAACAAAGGTGGGTGGGCAAAGCCGTGACCTACTCTGGAGACACTGGCCTTCACTGTGCCCCTGACACCTCTTCACCTTACAACTAGGCTAAGCCGCTGGGTCCGCGATGAACATGTAGCCAGGAGAACAGAAAAGTCAATGCTCTAGAAGGAATTTCATTTTAAAAGCACATCGCAAAATCTGGGGGTGAGAGGCGTGAAGCAGAGCGGGGAGGAAGGGGCCCCGTGGAGCTGGTTCCAGGCTGGGGCCCCCGCGGGCGGGCAGGTGGGCAGGTGGGCGGGCAGGCGGGCAGGCGGGCGGGCAGGTGGGCAGGCCAGCGCTGAAGTGCACCTGCCACAGGCCCAGGAGTCAGGAATGTCCCAGAAACGCACAGCGCTCCAGCCGGACAATTCCGTCCACTGACATGAAACGTTCACATAGGATTAAATCTGTTTCTTTTAAAAAATTCCATTTCTCTGATAATTTTATTAGATGTTACCAAAGGGGTTGGTCTATGACGGACTAAATTTTTGTTATAATGGTTTTTATTGCAGATCATTTAAAAAGCACTGATTTAAACTCTTCCAGAAAGGTAGACCTTACTTTCTCTTTAAAAGAAGAATTCAATGTCACGCCCCATTACATTTTGAAAAATCTAAAGTTACTTGGGAATTAGTTTACAGCTAGCGTAGGATGCCTTTAAAACATACGGCCCGTCACAGGCTCTAAGGTTTAGGAGAATATATTTGCTTTGAATTCAAAGCAGAATTAAGATCAAAGGATTTCAGTTTCAAAGATACAGATTTTATCTCCCCACAGGAAGAACTTTCTAAGCAAAGCTGAGACTCGGTCATTTGTTTGTGGCCTTTGGTCTCTCTCTCTTCTGCCCATTCCTTCTTACCACTGCCAAGCTATCTTTTAAAAACAATAAATATATAATGTCTTATCTTAAAAACATAAAAGTGCCAAAGCCCTGCTTTCAAAAAAGAAATTTAATTTAAGAGTATTCAAGGCCCTGTATCCTCAGACCCAGCCTTGCCTTTAAGTGCCTACAGCTCTTGTCCCAGCATGCCTCCTCACTGCCACCGCAGCCCGCCAGCGCCACCAAGAAGACGCACCCACACTGGCTGATCCTGTTCCTAATGTCCATCCGTCTGTCCTGCAAATGTCCGCTCCAGGCCAGTCCCCTCCAGCCTCCCTGAAAACCCTCAGCATTCGAAAGCACTCATCACTTCTTGGACTTTCCACAGCGCAGCGTGTAACACCTGCGGTAGCATCCACCACGCTGCGCATTAATTTATTGTCAATAAATCAGCCTCCCAGGGCTGAAAGCTCCCTGAGGGCAGAAAGATCGCTGGCATTCAGAACAGGATCTGCTGCCCGAGAAGGCATCAAATTAAGACGGGAGGTAATAAAACCCGAGTAACGATTTGCAGCACAGGAATGAAGTACCGCGAGCTCGGTTAGCAAGGCCCCCCCCAAACCCAGATGATATACTACTATGATTCTCATAATTCCTCTCCCAAAGAGCAACGGATCTGTTTTCATGAATAATGCTATTCAATCAGAGGCGTGAAGATCTGTCATCTATACAAGTGACACTCGAAGGGAGAATCTGTAGAAGTGCCTCCTTTTCAACGCACCGAGTCACAGGTCCCAATGGCGGGGGAGGGGCGCAGAGGGGAAGGCTGGGGTTCGGAGAGAAAAGGGTATTCCTGCAGGGCACAGCCTTGCTCAGCCAGGGACTCCACGAGAGAAGGGAGCATGAGTGCCCCGCCCGGGGCACAGGTGATGCCCTCTCCCGCACATCTGTAGTGTAGTAGCTCATCATGAACCACTCTCAGAAAAACTGGAAAAGTGGCTCTCGTGAGGAACCCCAGCTGAAGCCAAGCCGTGTAAACCCACAGAAAATCAGAGTACTGCTCTCGAAACTATTTTAAATAGTAATTAGCTTCTCAGACCCAACCAGAGATGTATGACAACTGTGTACCTTAAGCCCAGTTATCCTAATACCATGTCAACCATGTCTCACTGTTATTTATAAAAGGGCTTGATGGGGAAAATAAGAAATATATGGTCAACAAATGACTAATTAGGAAACCAGAGATGTTTGCATTCTTCACAAGAGCAACGACCTTTCAAAACACACACACACACACACACACACACACACACACACACACACACCACAAATAGATACTTATGGAATACCTTTCTTTATGTTTTACGCCTACAGCACCTGGTCTTCCCAGGTGGTCTCCCATCAAAGGACTCACCAGGCCCGGCCCTGCTTAGCTTCCAAATCAGACGGGATCGGGCACGTTCAGGGTGGCGTGGCCCATAGACTGGAATACCTTCTTTAAAAAAGCCTTCTTAAAAACCAGAAGTTCCAATATGTCGGTGAATCTGTTCAGAAACGTGTGTTCACAGAAGCCCGGATTCGATGCGGGTGGCCGTGAGTAGAAGGGCAGTGTGGGGACCCTTTCTGTCACACCCACACAGCGAACGTGGCAATCAGGGATGGGGTGAAGACTGTGTCTGTCTACTCCCATTGAGTGAGCTCAATGGTGTATTGTCAAGTGAAAAAAAATACGTGTGTGTACGTGTATGTCTGTATAAATAAAGCCAGGTGCAGAAAAATGTAAATTATGTAAGGATCTACAAAAGGAGTGAGGAATGACATGTGTACACAACACATAATTGTCATGCTTATGCAACTTTTTATGTCAGAAAAAAAAATGAAAGGATAAACCAAAAAATAAATAAAAAAACTGAAATGGCAAGGGGGAGAAGAGACAAAGGAACCAGGGATAAAAGGCAGATTCCTCTGAAAATTTCCTACTTTGTGGATTTGACTTTGGAACCATGCGAATATTTAAGAGTAACAGGAAGTAATGTAAGCAATTCTTAAAGCTAGAAAACCAAGTGTGACGAACGAGCTTGAATGTGGCTCCAATATGAAGACGTAACTGTTACGCACTATAAAACTATTGTTTTAAAAGATAGTGATTTGCATCTCAAGTGAAATATACTCTACAAACAACCAACCTGGACAAAGACTGTTTTCAGTGACAGTACTGTTTGTTGGCTGTAGGGTTGTACTGTATACAAAACGGCCATGTTTTATATATTTCGGAGCAGAGGTCCCCAGCCCCCCGGGCTGCGGACGGGTACCAGTCTGTGACCTGTCAGGAACCAGGCTGCACAGCAACAGGTGAGCTGAAGGCTAGTGGATGAAGCTTCATCTGTATTTGCAGCCACTCCCCGGGGCTGACATCACCTCCTCATCTCCACCTCGGGTGACCAGGCATTAGCTTCTTAGAGGATTATCTATAAGGGGCTCGCCAAAAACGTTGGGGGCTATTTTAGAATAAAGTAAACGAATCATTATTTTATGTCCTTAGGATCCAGAATCTTCCATGGGAAAGAAAATACAAATACAAGATTCATTTCAATGAAACACTAGTGTTGATTGTGAATAAGAAGGAACTTGTAAAAACATAACTATATGCTGTGTGTGTGTGTGTGTGTGTGTGTGCATGTGTGTGTGTGTGTGTGTGTGTGTGTGTGTGTGTGTCTCCTAGCTCTGTGTTGATAAAGTCTGCAAATAACGAGCATCTCTGGATGACAGAAAGCAGCCTCTGAACACTATTTGTCACTGGCAGTAACCAGGGCCGACTCCAAGTCTGGGGAAGAAATTGTACAAGATGAGCCTTGACTATCATGTCGCAGCAGAAAGCAAAGCTTCTGGCCCCAGCTACTGGGATTATGTCAAAAGGATTTAGAGGTGAACTTGAAGAGACTCCCACAGGCCAAGCAACATAATCATTAGTTAAAAACACTAACTGCAAAGAACTGAAACACATCAAAACTGTTCAAACAGACTCATGATGATATTCAGAAGAACACAAAGCACTCTTTCTTCACCGTTGGAAGAATCCTGAGAACCAACTCACTATTTTAAAAGTAGTGAATAAAAAATTGAACATGTATTCAGTCTTCCCCTAGCTAAACCTAGCTAACACTGATGAAGAAAAGAGAATACAGCTATTTTACAATTCCTACTGAAATAAAGAGGCTACAAAACCATCATCGATGGCTGCGGAAATCACAGAGGGAGGACGCTCCATACCACGTACCCCGCAACACCGCTTGTGAAAAAGTCTGTCAAAAGGAAGGAAGAAAGAGAGGAAGGGAGGGCAGGAGGTCTGAACGTGATGAAACCTGTCTCGCTACCAGGTGACAAGAAGTACAGGGAACGGTGTCCAGCGGCACCAGGAAAATGCAGCCAGCGACAGCCGCAGGAACGCTTCCGGCAGGTCGTTCAGCTCCTCTGTAAAGGGGACACCGGGTCATCGGAGAATGACGGAAGAGCTCTGTCAACGGCAATGCAGGTGGCCCTCATCTGCGTGCCACTCGGACTTTGTTAAGAGCACGTACATGAGACAGGAGGAAAATCACCTGACGGGCAGGAGTGAGGGCGCACAAGGAAGGGGACAGCCAACGCTGACACTGGGTGGTGACGACTATCTCAAATTGACCAAGAGGAAAGTTAAAACAAGAGCTATCCCTACGCGAAAGGTTGTCAGAACACTAAGTAATCAACCAGATCAGCACCACGGCCACTTGGAACCACGCGTGTACTTGATGCCAGGTCACCGGTCATCACAGCCACCGTAGTATGTCCGCCCAAAACGTGTATGAATCAGATCTCTTTCAAAGCGCTGAGACAACAGTGACCTCGTTCCTCAAGACAAAAGCCTAAGGCACCGCCCAACAAAGCGATTTTACTTTTGCACACTGCTACCTGTATCGCCTCGAGAACCCCTTCGAGTGGGCTTTCCCACGCTCCAACACAAGCCTCCCACATCACGACGGTCAGTGTTGGTGACGTGACGCAAACAGGCTCTAGAGTGGTAGGAGAAAGTTCTAACTGCAAAGCTTCGAGTGTAGGACGATCCGCTGTCTGTTACACACGTGAGTATGCACCACTGCGTGAAGAACCATCCATAACACGTACCAAAACTGTCGACAGGAGGCGCAGGGTGCTAGAATCAGGGACCTTCAGTATTGTTTCAGACCATCCCTACTTTAAACTTTCTAAAAAACATCACATAGTAACTAATTAAAACTTATATTGACATAAGAAATGAGGCTAAAAGAGATGTTGACAAAATATGTATAACGTATATACAAAGTAGTATGTAAAAAATGTAAAATTCTACCTATGTTTACAATGACACAATATGCCTCTCTAACAACATTTCAGAAGTCGTATTCCACAAAACACTAGTTTCCCAAGAAATGACAGAGACAGCTGTTACAGAAAGAGAGACTACGGTCGAACATATTTGGGAAACAGGTAAAGTCAAAAACGGAATACAAACTTCATGACAAGATGTACCTGACCCTGAGCGCTTGGGAGTTACGCCACCTCTTTAAGCCCCTCCTCTCATCAGGAGAGAGAAACTGGCATCGGAGGCTGCTGCCCGGGCTGTGTGAGCAGGTGACAGCACCTGGCGTGGTCTCAGTGGCCCCAGACTGGCCACACGACCCCTTGAGTGCACATCCCTCCTTCCGAGCGAAGAGCATTAAAGAGAATGGCTGAGTCACACTGGACATTTCCAGAAGACACTCATTGGACTGCCCTGGCTTCCATCAACGGCACACACTTCACCCAGGCACATTTTTGGCCAGGGGGCTGGGATGGGAACAGAAACACGAGCGTGGCAACCTGGCCCCCACCTGCTGGGACAGGGCTGGTCTCAGAGAAGAGTTAATGGATGTGGCTGAGACGAATCCGGAGTGTCGCTTTACTGGACACTGTCACTCCATGGTCATTTATCGAGTATCTAATTATGGACAGAACACTCTTCTGTCGCAAGGACTTCACATGTTGTCACTGCCGCACTGGGAACAAACTGACTGCCACCTCCGCCCTCTGACGGTGAGCCATTCCTGCAAGCATGTGACCTTCCCTCCCCCGTAGCCTGTCACGTGGCCCCATGAGGCCTCTGCCACCTCTCCCGAGACACTACACGCCGTCAGTCCCTTTCTGTTTGCAGAACTACTTCTCTGGCAACTCTAATCTGCTCAGGTACATAGTTTTCTATCAAAAGACTAAGACACAGAAGAATTTCAAAATATATTTTCACGGAGGAAAAAAAGCTTAGAGAAGTGTTACAATACACACTCACGATGACTAGTTAAAGTTTAGAGTGTTCAAAATTCAAGTGCTAATATTTCTGGGGCTGACGTCGCTCTTAGAAATGGTTTGCAATGAGAAGAGACTCCACCCCAGGTTAAATGCAGGCTTTGGTTTCAAGTTCTGACTGCTACTTGTTGGCACTGGACCTCAGGCAAGTTACTCAACCTCTCTAGAGCCCCCAGGCTAAGAAATGAGCACCACGTGGTATGGATGCAACCCCGCCCCCCAGTGCCACCATGGGGACCCGACCTCACGACACGGGACTGCCACTCAGCTCATTCGGAACCTGGACTCTTAACGCTTAAGATTCCAAGAAAAAAATGTTTTAAATACAACACCTACATACACCCAAGGGGAACGCGCATGCTCACCTCCAAGTACCTGAAACCCAGACGACAAGAAGAACGAGTTACCGTAAGATAAAAAGATAATAATACCGACGAGGACCTTTTACCCCGACTTCTTGGCTACTAAGGGATTATTTGTCTGGAGGGAGAGAAAATGATCGCGATCCAGTTACTCATGGAAGGGCTAAAGTGAGCATGGTGGGAAGCTCAGAAAAGCAAAGAGAATGAAGTCAGAATACCTTTTAGATCTGGTGTTCATCCCAAGATCTCCACAAAGCGATGCCATGCTCATGCTCCCACATAAACTGGCCACAGGTTAGCATTTGAAAGTCCTTTCAAGGCAATATATTAAACAAGCAAGCAAACACACACCTTACAATAAGCTGAATCTTTGGCAATAAAAATCTAGGTGTGTGTGTTTGTGTGTGTGTTTTTTTTAATTCAGTCAAACTTTTTTTTACACAAATAGAAATTCCAAAGTATTCTGCCTCATGGAATCGCTGAATTAAAAAAAAAAAAATGTAGGCAAATAAAACTTTTTAAAAACAGTATTTAAACTAGTTAGCACTTTATGAAACTAGCAAAATAGGAACTGGTAATAGAAAACCAAAGAGAAAGAAAACAGAAATGATACAGTTTAAAGTAAAATATCTAGACAACTTATGATCAACACAAAATGGTGGTGAAATAAAACATGAGCCTCACCTTTTTTCTTACTAACTTGAAATGATGTGACAGAAATCCTAAGTTACTCATTGGACTGTTCTCATTCGAATCTTATCAGAAGAAACATTTTAGATTTTTCACATTTTAGTTACATAGTTTTATGTATACAACATTAGAGTCTAATTCCCAAAGTGGCAGCTTCTCACGCGTAAATACCAAAGTTAGGGAACATGACAGACTGAGTGATACTTCTAAACTGGAAATAATGATACTTATTAACAAGTTAAATCATGACAATACTTTTAAGATGTTTGAGAGTTTCTGACATGAAATAATGCATACTGCTTCATAAACAGGAGATCTGGATATATTTTATTAGAATATAAAAGCTTTAAAATTTTTTGGAGGAAAGAAAAAGAATGCAGAAGCGTAAGTGAATTACTGCCCCCATTTTTAAGGACTTACCTTCTTTTTATCCCTCATGGAGCCTTTCCCTCGAACCATGATCTTGCATCCTGTCTCTGCTTCCAGCTGTTTAGCTGTAAGTCCTCTCGGTCCAAGGATCCTCCCGACAAAATTAAACTGAAAAAAAAAAAACAAAAAAAGTCACCATCTGTTATTCACTTGCTTGAAGTTACAGGTGTCAAAATTATTTTAAAATATATGCTTGCTTTCTCAAATTAAATACTTTTTGTAGTAAATGGAAATAAAATCAAGAGTCCTTATGAATTTCTTGCCAAGTCTGGAGAGGTCTAATTACGATGGCTCATTGTTTAGCATGAAATTTTCCTATGTGTAAATACAAATTATGAATGAGAAACGATACAATCTACCTAAAACAGGTACTATACCGAGTCGTCTATCCACAGGTAATCTGCACCAGAGCATATGAAAGAGTGTGCCAGAATCCCAAGAACACGAATCCCTTCTACAAAGCTTTTTGTGACGACAGTGTTGAGGGAAGTGTTCATTACGTTAAATCGCGACTGCTTATGTTAACTAAAATCCTTGAGGAAAATTCCTGTGACTTATCTAACAAGTTAAACTTCCTCCAAAGCGGCTGTTCACAGAGATTGTGTTTTGGGTTGGCTGTCAGAACCCCAATGGCCAAATGTGGATTCCACCCTATATTAAATGGTTAAGTCTTGAAAGTATGTGCTTTTTTATCATGCTCCTTGCAAACTTTTGTCTGTATCTTTATTTTCCTTGTCTCTTTCCATTCCTACCTTTAACTTATACTATTTTTGCAAGAAGGTGTCATTTTTTTCATGAAAAGGACAATGATAAAAATATTTGTACAAATGACTATCCTTCCACGAAAACTTCTAGTATTCAGATACAGAAGTTTATGATTTAGAGAAAAAAAAGGTCCATGTGAAGAACAGATTAACTGAATATCGGAAATTAAGTTTTCCTCATTCACATATCATCTGCGTGAAAGACAAACATGAGTTTACCATCACTTATGCAAAAACCCACACGTGGTTTACTTAATCCAACAGGTAATGGTTTTCATGCTTACAGCTTCCTATTTTTGGCTGGCATCGGATGCGTTATCACGTCACTACATAAAGGTAATATGCTAGAATTCACTGCTGCCAGGGCTTAAGAGGCTCTGGCATTTCTTCCATCTTCTGTACGTCAATATATATATTTTTTTTTTGGTGGTGACACTGGTCAAGGAAATCCGACGTTTCATTGCGCGTGTTAACAGCCAGGCACATATGTGCGCCTGGGCTGTGCGTTCACCGCCCACAGTGAACAGGCCTGGTCAAGCTGCTCCCCAGGCCTGTCACGCCGCACGCAGGGGGTGGCATAGGTCACCTCCCTCGGGACATTCCGACACCACTTTTCCCGACACAACGTTGCCCGTCCCAAGTTGAGGCTGACTCACCGACTTTAATCACGTCAGCAGGGGACCTAGCTCTACAGGACACCAAGTCTTGGAATTCGCCTGAAGCATCTCTTTATGCTCGAACAAAGCCCCGGCCTTGCCTAGTCCTCAGCTCAGAGCACTTCAGTCCCTACCGACCGGAAACCCCGCTGTCAGCCACGTCAGCCACGACTGGCTTCCAACCTGGGACCCCTGCCCCTACCGCCAGTCTGAGCAAACTACACTGAAGTGTCTACACTCTGGAAGCGCACAGACCCCGACACCTAACAACAGTCCAGGGCCTGAGGGTCGCACCAGACCAGCCTCGGGGACAGAACCGAGGTCACACTAGAAGCCTGGGGGCACATGGAAGGGCCCACACGAGGCCTGGCCCGCGGGGGGCAGCTCAGCGCTTCCCAGGGCGCCCACACTTTCTCCTCCATCAACAATCCGCCTTAGACTATCTGGGGAACGCGATCTGAAACATACACATCTGCCCAGCCCTTCAGAGACACGTGACACTCGACGCCCAGTTCTGCAGGAAACTGGAAGGAAAGGCCGGAGGTGACAGACAGCACAGGCGGCCACCCCTGCCCGCAGAACGCCAACAGCCAGACGTCCGACGTGCCGCTGACGGGCCTGACTTTTCGTCTCCAGAAAGGACGAAATGCCCCAGAGAGAACACGGCCCTGGGCCAGCGGCCAGCTCCTTCTCCAAGGCCGGGGCCTGCCGTGGGCGAGCGCCACCTGTGAACTTGACCTTCTGATCCACATTCTCAGCGCCTCGTGCTGAAGTATGAATGGACAACGGTCCCCCGAAGGCAGGGGGACGGCTCCGACGGGAAAGAGAGAACACAGGACAGAACACAGACGGCTGATAACCAAGGTCCAAATATAACTTTCCGAGTAAACAGCGCTGAAGTATTTTCTAAAATGGTGGGACACTTTCTAGTCCCTGGAGAATTTTTTTCTGAGTCACTTCCTCTGCAGCACTAACTCGTTGCCAATGATTTTTTTGTTGTTTTTTAGCCATTCTGGTACATTTGCTAACTATGTGGATTAGCATTCTACTCATAACTAAAAACAGTTGATCATTTTTACTAGACAGTGAAAGATAACTTTTTCTGAAGCACGTCACAAGTTTCCCATTTTCCTACTGCGCTGTTTACCCTTTTCTTAATAATTTTCACTTTGTGGTCACGTGTGCAGCAGACGCCTCCGCCAGGTTCCGAACGAATGAAACTCCATTTAATTTCCACGCAGCAGAAGTGATCAGTCCCCCCTCACGGCTAGTGTCCTCTGTCCTGTTGTGGACAAGGTCTTCCCTACCCCTAGACCATGAAGATGTCCCTCTGTGGTGACCTTCAGAAGTGTCCCTGCTGTGCCTTTCCCAGCCACGTCCCCAGGGCGTCAGCCCGGATGTCTGTGGAGACTATGTATGTCACGTGGATTGCCACTCGCCCTGCAGAGACTGTCCCTAACTGCTCCACAGGGCCAACGCTGTCAGAGGTGACAGCCACACATACCTGGGTCTCCCTCTGGGCTATTAATCCATTTGCTTATCTTTGCTTTACTACCCCTATTATTTATTGTTAACTTTATAATAAACTGTGATATGCAGTGAGCAAGTCACTCCACCTGGCTCTTATTCTACAGTCTCCCAGCTGTTCATGGTTCTTTGTGTTCCCAGATTTTAGAAACAGTTGGTCAATCTCAAACATAATACTTGCAATAATTTTAATTAGGATATTCCTATAGTCTACAAAATCAAGATTTCTCAAAAATATAAAGCTTTTTTTTTTTTTTTTTTTTTAGTTATTATTCATTTTGGTTAGATTTATTCCTACACATTTGGGGGCTTATTTTTCCTATTGTGTATCATATTTCTATTTCATTTTTATTTCTCGTATATGAACACATAATTTTACGTCAAATCTTGTACCTAGCAATCTTGTTTCTTCATCATAAATTCTCATAATTTTTCAATAGCTTCTACTGGATTCTTTAGGTAAACTATCACATCACTTGCAAGTTAGAACTGTTACTTTTTTTTTCCTTTCCAACCTTATTTTTTCTTTTTCTTGCCAACTTTACGGCACTGGAAAGGACTCTCTGAGTTCAAAGTCAAATAAAAGCTTGTTCCAGATTTCAAGACTAAAGTTTTTGACAGTTCACCCTAAATTTGAAGTAATCCGTACACTTTTTTTAGATACACTTAACCAGATTAAAAAAATAAATAAATAAAAACTCCCTCTATTCTCTAGTTCGCTAAGACTTTTTAAAAAATCCCAAGTGGATGTTTAAATTCATCACATTTCTTCATCTCCTGAGATAACTGTAACCACTCTCCTTTATTCTGTTGACGCGGTGGATTACAATTAATTATCAAATGATAAACCAACCTTATATTCCTAAAATACACGCAACTTGGACATGATGGATATTATCCTTTCCATAAAGGGCCAGATGCAGTCTGGCAGCATAATGGTTTTATACAATCTACATTTCCATATGGAATGGCCTGTACTCTTCCAGGCTCATGACGTGCCTCCGGTTCTGGCATCCGGGTCGTCCTGGCTTCAAACCACGCTGGGGTGTCCTTCCCCTCTTCCTACTCTCTGAATGGGCTCGTTGAACCCTGGTGCTGTCTCTTCCTTAAATACTGAATCGAAATCAGGAGTGAAGCCACCTGGGTCTAAGTCTCCCCTCTGTAAAAGGTTTTTAATTACATATTCAGATCTTAAATTCAAATTTGCTATTCCTCAGTATGTCCATGTTGGTAACCTGTGTTTATCTAGAAACAATGTTCCAATGTGCTGATATAAAGTCTATGGACAATCTTCTTTTTAATGCCTACGGGGTCTGTAACAACATCCCTCTTTCACTCCCGATGGGTTATCTGTGTCTTCTTCTTCTCCTCATCAGTCTTACAATCTTCGCAAAGAATTTTCTTTTGCTTTCGTCGACTGGGGTCTACTGCTTTCAAACCTGGCCACTATTACTCATTCACCCCCAAAGGCATCCACTGCACCTGCAGTGTAGATGTGTGGTTCCCCTCACCCCCTGAACCTGGGCCAGCACTGACTCGCTTTCCAAAACGCTGTGGGGGGAAGGGGGACGTGCGCATTAAAAGCCTGCTCGGTCTTAAGGGCATGGCTCTCAGAGCCCTCGCTCCCATGTAAACAAGCTCAGACTGATCTTCTGGAGAACGAGACACAAGTGACCCAGCCACCGACAACGCCCCAGCCCACAGCCAGGCGACCAATGGAGGCAGACAGAGGGCCCTCGCTGACCCGCCGCTGCCCGCAGGCGCAGACCAGGCCTGCTTCGCTGAACACGGCCTGAATGACCAGCGGGCAGAGGAGGAGGGGGAACGAAATGCACGGTGCTTATTTTAACACACATTTTTGGAACAGTTTATTATCATGCAGCAATAATCATCTGATACATTGATTTTCTTAATGTTGTGGGTTTTTTAAATTTTTTAATTGATTTCTACTATAGCTTTATTACTTTCTTCTACTACTTTTAGGTTTTATCTGTTGTTATCTTCCCATTTTTTGAAATGGATGCTTAGCTTATGGTATCCTTTCTTTCCTTACATACTTTGAAAGCTTTAAGCATTCCTCTCAGTTGGCTCTAGCTGCTATCCAAAGTTCTCATATGTAATATTTCCATTATCAGGTCAAATGGTATTGTTTGAATATTTAAATGTGCTTTTCTCATCTCTAATATGACAACTTCCTACTTATGTTATTAATTTCTAGTTGCTTACACTAGAATCAGAAAACATACTATGTATAATGTCAATTCTGCTCAAACTCGTTATCCAGGATAGCACATGGCCGATTTTTCTAACTATTCCATGGGTGCTCAAAAAAGAATGAAAATGCCTCTGTGATTAATGTTTGTTCTTTTCACTTTTTAGTTCTAGTTTTGCTTTATATGTTTAAGGCCTGTGTTACTTGGCATCTACAAATGTAACTTTCATCCTTCTATCATTATGGAGTGGTTCTCTTTATCTTGAGTGATACCTTTGGTCATCAAGCCCATTAATATTAATAGCGATACATTTTGTTTGGTTTTTCATGGTATTTCTTTCTTGATGCTCTTACTTTCCACCTTTTGTTATCCTTGTATTCTAAATGGGAGTCCTTTAAACAGCATCTAGATGCGTTTCGTTCCTTCATCCAACCTTGCCATCTTTGAATTTTCACTGGAACGCTTAGCCCATATGCACTGTATGACTTAAATCTACCTTCTCATTAAGTACTTTCTACGTGCCCTCTGTACTTTACGTCTCTTTTATTTTACTTCTTGCCTTCTGCTAGCTGGAAAGTTCTATGCTAATTTGCCCGAGAGATTACAACACGCATCACTTAATTATCAAACACTAATGTTAATTTGTTCTTTCACCCTTCCTCATCTCCCCACACTACTTAATAACACTCATCTCAGTCCAGTTTATATATATTTGTATCTATGTTAACTCAATAGGACATCATTAGTCTATACAAATAGCGTTCAGTTAGATGTACCTATACATTTATTTTTTCACTGTTCATCTTTCCAACGAGACTCATTTTTTACTGCTGCCTGGAAACCGCCCTTCACTATTTTTTTTCGTCAGTCTTTTGGTAATAAAGTGCCTCTGTTTTTCCTTACCTGAAAAAGTCTCACTTCGGACGGGCTGAGAATTCTAATCTGACATTTATTTTCTTTCAGCATCTTACAGATTCTCTACTGTCTTTACTTCGCTATTTCTTGAGAAATTAGCTCTGGGTCTTACTGTGGCTCCTTGGAAGGTAATAGTTTGCCTCTTTTTGCTACTTTTTACAGGAAAACAAACTGAGAGTGGAGAGACAGAGGCGCATTTGGAGGCTGGGGGATATGGTCAATAACATCAGAGCTATGTGTCGTCCCGGGTGGGTGCTAGACTAACTGGGGGATCACTTTGTGAATTATATAAATGCTGTTCACCTGTAATTAACATTAAACAATATTTAATGTCAACTGTAATTGAAAAAAAGTTAAAAAAAAAAGTATTTTCTCCTCAATGTCAGTTTTTATTTCCACGCCTCCAGCACCTGGTCTTCCTAGTCAACGTTAGCTTTAAGCAGTTTTACTGTGATGGGCCTAGGTTTGGCTTTTGTTTCATGGTTCAGAGTCTCATAAATCTGCAGCTTTCTTTCTTTGGTTTGAAAGTTCTCAAGCACTCTCTCTTCAAACACCCCTTCTGCCCACTCCACCTCTTCCTCTAAGACTCCAATTATCTGCACAGACGTTCTCACTGCACTCCTTTCATTTCTCACATCCCCTCCCAGAGCCCCATCCTTCGTCTCTCAATGCTGAGTATTTTCTTCTGAGCTACCTTCTAGTTCACCAATTCTCTCTTCGAATGGTTCTAATATCTTGTTAAACCTGTTTATTCCAAACAAGAAATTTTTCAGTTTGATTTTTCTTTTATAGTTTCCACTTCTCTACGATTTGTCTCTGACTCACACATAATAAGCATCGCTCACGTAAAGCCTAGGTCTGACAGTTGTAATATCAACAGTCTCTGTGGATTGTTGTGGATTCTATTGTTGTGTCGTTTCTTCACATTTTTGTGATGTCATCTTACCCTTCTGTGTGTTTGGTTATTTTCTAGTGTGTGCCAAACGTTATGCTTACTAAACAGCTTACAGAAATAACATAAGGCCTAAAATGATATTACCTTCCTCAAGAGAGGACACAAACCAGCTTCTGCCAGGCACCCGCTGCTAGCAAACCAAGATCAATCAATCGCATTCGATACATTTTCACTTATTGAGACTGAGATATTTGATGGTTTGATGTCGACAGGCGATGGCTGAGGGCCTGGGGAATCCTGATTCACTCTGATTGACTCCTAGAAAGCACACTCATCAGAAACTCCACCCAAAGCAAAGCCTGGGGGTGGGAAGGAGTCTACATAGACTCAAACACTCCCCCGCAAAGTCCTGTCCCTCTGCTGTCCTCCCCAGATTCAGCAAGTGTACCCAGAGGAAAAGGCTTCCATCCTTGAGTATCCGTCCTCCTCGGCACCCTGAGCTGGTAATTATTCATGATGCAGCAGTGTCTCGGATGCATCCAAGCAAATGCTTCTCCTACTGTGTCCTAGTTTGCTAGAAATGCTAATTCAGAGGGTCTGAATTACCTTGTTAGACCCTTAAAAAGAGAAGCCCATGGCCTTTTTTAAGAGGTTGCCTTTTCATCTAAATAGATCTAGAGATAACATGACTCCAGGCAGTATGGAGTAAAAACTGTTAGCATGAGGATCTGAGGAAAAGGAAGAAGACACATCACAGAAAGTCCACCGACAGGTCTGGCCCTCCGCTCACCGACAGAAAGCTCTTCCTGCTTCTCTGCAACTTCCTGACTCCCCTCTTTATACAGTCACAGGATCCACAGGCCTTCACCCGCCCCCCGTCCCCACAAAACCACCTAAACAGAGACAAGAGTCTCTCTACCCCACCCCATCCCGCACTCACTTCGTTTAGCAGAATACAAAATAGCTTTACACTTTTTAATGTTACTCCATAAAACCTTCAAGATTTGCTATCTGGTAAAGACGGAAATAGATGCTAGGGATTAAAAAAGGAAGAAGAGAGAGAAGAGAGGAGGAGGAGGAGGAGAAATGCTTCCTGCTCTCAGGAAAATCTCAGAAAATCCCTTTATGTGTTACTTTCATGTTTCTTAAAATCACTAGATTTGCCAGCTACTCGATAATAGTGGTGTTCTATATAGATCCTTTTCCAGAGAAACCCATATACTGGATACACAGTGTGTGCGTGTGTGTGTGTGTGTGTGTGTGTGTGTGTGTGTGTGTGTCTGTGTGTCAGCTATATCAAAGCATGTGTGAAGAACACATTATGAAAACGGGTACTTAAGCACTTCACGTGACTTATTTTTGACTTGTGTCTTTTGTCCCACTGGCTGGCCTACACTTCACGACACAACAACACTCAGAAGACCCTCATGGCACATCCTATTCTTTTTCCACATGAAACCTCTTCGGCAGGAACTACAGCATTAAGATTACACAGAAAGAGGCTTCACCACAGCTAAACAATCCTCACAATTATTACCTATGAATAAGAAAGGCCTTTAAACGAGTCAAAACCAACATATTTAAATCTGTACACAAAATGTACTAACCTTAACAATGAAACCATCTCATCGCCCCAGAGCCAACAAACAGGAGTTCCAGCGTGTTTAAGGTGCAGGCCACTGGGACTCTAACACACCTGAGAGTGTCAAGGTTATCCTTCTCCGATGTGGTACGTAGAGAATGAAAAAAAAAATGAATCATAGCAGCTGCTCTGTCTATTGCAACCCATTTCCAGGTGAATCTCGTCTGCCTTGCACTAAAATTCATTCTGTGTTGATTGATTGTGCTAGTGCTGCGGCTTCGTTCAATTAAAACAGTGTCACAACACATTCAAAGAAAACCGTCTCAAACAGCCTCAGCTAACTGCGACTTGAAAGGCCAAAAGGAGAGAAACAAAGGAGAAAAAAGACATTCATTAACTCCGCTTAAGTACAGACCTTCTCTGGGGCGCACCAATTATCTTCTGGCCAAGTGGCCTGTTATTTCCTGAAGAGGGGAACAAGTCTGTGTACAGCTATTCAGTGCTGCTTACGTCCTTTTTTAAACAGAAAGGACGGATCGCTACCAATGACAATCTACAAAACATGATGGCGACTATCTCCATGAACCTTTCAAGAAACCCACAATTAAAGATACAACCTCCTGTGACCCAGCATCGAAACAAGCAACTACTAAAACATGGATGACCAAAAGCAGTTCAGGGAAACACTTCTCAGAAACATTAAGGAGTAATTCCCGCTTAAAGTTTTGGAAAAACCATGTTTAAAAAACACGGATTTCTCTGGTTGTTTTTTACAGGAGACTGCTAGTGTGTTTTTAAATACTCTGTCTGGTATTTCTAAGGCAACTTTTAGTGGATGCCTTACAAACCTTACATTATATCACATAAGGAACAGAATAGGGATGAAAAACACACACACTCAAATGTTTATTTTGCTGATGAAGCCGTTCACTTAGCAGAGGACAAAAATGAGACCGACCTCCTGTGGTCCCCACTAGTGAGCCTGGCATATGCAGATGTGTGAGATGGGAGAAGAGTTGTGACTACTTAGCAGCACAGCAGGTGCTCGAATAGCATCCTTTCCTCCGATGCCCTCTCTTTATAAGGATGAGATGCCCTAGGAACTGAGCTCTTGTTTGTATCCATCAGCCGCTGGCAAGAATGGCTTTCATCATCCCTCATTTTGCTGGAAGCTGCAGGGCCTATTAACGACTTTCCATGAGGACTTACTGTACAACTGTTTGTAATTAAACATACCGGAATGGATATATCAAGATGTCTTGTGCTGACTGGGGAGAACATATTTTATCCCTTTCCTATCTTTATATTAATTCTAGATAAACAGCCCGATATGACTCCTTATGCTAACTAATTACTATAGGAACCAATCTGCAAAGTTTTCGTATGTAAGGCCTTTCCACACATCTTCTGTCGGTGGCACGAGGCTACGTAAGCAGCGGCACGTACGCCAGCAGCTTGAAGGGGCGGGGGAACAGTGACCAGTGATAAACACAGCATGAAATCCGTGGCATACGAACTTGGACAGCCTAAGCTATGAAAAATCACTTTGGAGTATAAATATAATTGAGAAACAGTCTGAACCCACTGAAAACAAACTCAGGTGAGTAAGACAGATGATCCTTCCAGAAGCTTCATAACACGTGCTTAGGACAAATATTAATGAACCAATTAGAATAAAAATATGAGGCAAGAAAAGCCAAACAGGGTTTTATGACTGAAGGAGATGACAATATATTTGACTGTGTGAGGGCCAAACTCACACACGAGGCCTTTTAAAAGACCCCAAACTACTTTCCAAACCTATTTTCGACCTGTTATCCTTCTATTCGGACACATAAGCAATGAATTCACTGCTCTCTAAAAACAGCGGGCACTTTTAAATATTCCCTGAAGCACCTGCTTCATCCTTCCCGACCGACAACCAGGTCAAGTCTTCCCCCTCATACAATACCGAGCTCAGGAGCTGCTTCTGCTGTTTCCTTGTGAGTTCCTGATTCCCCGACAGTTGCTTCCCTGTCACACGGGCCACCTCAGAGCCCCTGTCACAGAGCGGGCAGGCACCTGCGTGTCTCTTCCAGGTCAGTCCTTAAAGTGGGGGGCCAGCAACACCCGGCTGTTGTTTTGCTTTGTTTTTAAATTCACAGAGCCTCACAAAAAACGCAGTACATAAAACTACGATTTATTCAGACTGCCAAATAACACGATTTTAAAAGTGTTCACAGAAATTAAACAGTGCTTTTTCCTTCTCACGGGAAAAGTTAAGCGCAGCACAAGAACTCCCACATTTCAGAAACTTCTCAGATGGTGAGCCTGACCAACTCGTGTCAGGATAAACTCCAAATGACGGTACCTGTCCTAGACATAAAACTAGTTCCACTTCCCATGTCAATATGGAAGCACCACGAGTGCAAACCGTGTCACTCCACAGTTTTTAGGTGCTGAGTCTGCTCTATGAGTGATGGTCCCGCAGGAGCCAGCTGGTAATGTGTGGCCACTCCGTGTGCATTGAGTCACCTGGCCCTCGTAACGACACTGGAAGGCCGTTACGTCACCGCCTGTAACTGACACACAAGAGGTCACAGAAGCAGCCCACACCCTAGAACACCTAGACTGACTACAGGGTTCAGATTCTCCTAAAGGCCTTAATTAAACACATGCCCCGATCACACCAGAAACTCACGTCTGGTTTTCTCATTCCTGTTGATGATTCAAACATGTCCACAAGCTTACAGAAACCCTCTTCCGATTCAAGTTTACTATCAGGATGAGTCCAATTGTGTTTTTATAATTTTTTTCTCCATCTACATCCCAAAATATATTATTAGACTACTTTTACATAACCACACCCTACCTTTTCAATATTTTCATCTTTGCTAACTAGGATTACTGCTTGAATAATAATCATATATAACTTTTTAATTCTTTCTGATTTATTTACTCTTTAGGCGAGGCAACCCTTGGTTGGCCTCACAGATTGCCAGGACCTTGTCAGCTTACAACCCCTTACTTTTTATGCCTACAGCACCTGGGCTTCCTAGGTGGTCTCCCATCCAAGTACTAACCAGACCACAACTTTTTTTTCTTAATCGAACCTTTTGTATGAATGAAAACCTTTCTGTGATCGCTGCTGCATCTGCATATTTCAATGACAAATATGTATAACTTTAAAAAGAGAGAGAAGAATAAGATTATTTGAGCTTGTAAGTGTCACCAAGATGAGTCAGGATGAAACATGCAGTTCTGACCACAGACTGCAAACATGGCCTAAGGCTCTTCGAAATTGATTTCTTAAGTTTTGCTGCATAAATAGCACCAGCTTCATACACTGCTCCAAAATCATTAAGTCAGCTCTTAACGTGATGTGTTTTGGGCACAAAGTTTAGTCAGATCTGACCTCCCAATAACCATCTTTTATATTCTAATGCTGTTTCCATGTTTCTGCATCATTATGAACAGCTCTACTTATAGTGGTTTTTAATTAAATCACAATATTCTGTTAATACAGTATGCTTATCATCTTACTCTTGATTCTTCTACATTAAAGTATAAAACTTTCTCATCCCTCTATATTCCCTATTCTCAATGAAAAGCATCACCACTGGCAAGGGCCTCTCTCATTCTTTGCCTCCGCATGTAACAGACTAAGAAATCATAAGAGTGTCTGTCATTAATCTGTCCCCTTTTCTTCATCTTGGCTGCCACTGCCTTGGTTATCCCTTGCTAGTTGCCCACGACAGGCCACCCAACGCATTCTGGAAGAGTGACATCAAAATTTTACTAGTTTATACTCAGATCTCTTCTTTAGCCTTCATGTTTCTAATAACTTTTCAAAAAGGTTTTCATTTTAATCTGTCTTTAAAATTATGAATTTATACTGCTTTTATACAGCCTTACAAATAAACAGGTAAGAAATAACAACTATCATTATTCTATAACCCCTCGAGATACTATAAATACATTTTTAAGATCAACCAATCCTTACCAAATAATTTTTAAAAATTATCACACCAACGTGAAATGGCCAAGTTCATGCCATGTGGGCTGCTTACTGATACTGTTTTTGGACTTGGCAAGAACAGGGTTCCACAGTAGTCAAAACCTGATTTCAGAAGTTCAAAAGAAAAAAACAGTCATGAAATTGACCTTCACTAAATTGATCCGTTTAAAGTCATAAGTCAATAATAATAGTTGCTCTACCTAAAACTTAAAAATATGTTCCATATTATCTAACCATACACTAAATTAAAAGCCTCAACAGGTTAATATATAATCTGAAATATTTCACAACTCCATTCAAAAATATATACTAAACCTTCTTAAAATCAAGCATCTGTTTAATAGTTTTCTTTATCAACTACCCAAGAGAGATGTATAGATTTTACTTTTAAAATACCATATTCTCACTCATAATTAAGATCATACCCAGATAAAAATCAAGGTTTAAGCTAAATATTGAAAAAGACTTTACTAATCATTAAATTTTGTTTGAACATCCATCGGTTTCTCAGATGAACAAAGGTGAAATTAGTTTATAACGAAACTCTTGAAGACTCTTAATACTTTCAACACAATAAGCAAATCCCAACAGTCCAGGGAACAAAAGCCTAAGGAAAGATACCTGCACTGACCCCTCTTCCCATAAGCCCCGCAGAACAAATGCCAGCTCAACAGCCAATGTACAGGTGACAATCTTGAGAAACAGAAGAAAAGCACCAATGACCCTATACTAACTCGAAGCTATGACTAGCCAATTTTTATCTGCAAACCCAAGAAAAATGAACTGCAAGGGAACTTAAAATTCATGCTCCACTGTTAACAAAGAATATTATTATGAGACTACAGAGAGTACTGTGAATAAATCTACACTACTAGTCACCGGGCTGGGACCCTACAGGCTTGAAAAGCACCTGAGAAAGTATTCATCCATCCTACAAGGCTCTAATGAGGTGTCATCCTAATAACCTAGACCCAAGACACCCCTTTCGAGGCTTAATCATTCAAAATTAAAACCTATTTTACAAACATCGGAAAGTCAGTTATTGTCACATGAAATCTCTGTGAAGAGGCTCACTACGATTTCATCACATCACACGTCCCAAGCAAACAGCTCCGCAATCTAACCCGCTCACGTCTATACAGCATGACTAAGGTCCCCAACAGCTAGACCGTGCCAGTATCCGGAACTTACCTGCCCCTGCAGTCGAGCCTATGAAACATTTTCTCATCATTCAAAACTGGTAACTAGGTAAACTTAATGACAGAATTATTACTGACTCACGGAAGCATAAATCTCTGACTTGTAGCGATCGGTTAAATCCATTCTTACAGCGCTTGTCAGATCTTCATGGGTTCAAACAAGTCCTTAACGGGCCAAATGACCTGTTTGGTGGCCTGGGTGTAACTCGTACCTTCATTCGCGGCTGTCGTTTTATGAATGTATGATAAACAGTACCCGTATTACACGATTCACTGCGCTATCTTTTACCCTTCACGTGAGACTGCGGGCCCCTCGAGGGCAGGACGTCTTCCTGACTCACAGTCACAAGAACCAGGCTGAGCGCCCGACCATACACCTGCCCCCCCATGCCTGTAAACCTTTCTGAGTCAGCCCTGATGGAGCCACAGACAAGGAAACACGTGCTCAAAGCCAGTGGGACAGTCTCAGTCCCCTTTCAGCCGACATTTATACTAGTTCCCGCCTCCTTCTCCCTGTGGGCAGTGGCTTCCTGCAGTGTTTCAATGGCGGCACTACTGACACTGGGCGGGACAACCCTTCCTTGTGGGAGGCTGTCCCGGGCACGGCAGGAGGTTGAGCAGTGTCACTGGTGCCTATGCACGAGATGCCACCAGTAACCCCTCTCCAAGTTCTGCCAACCCAAAGTATCTCCAGGTATTGCTAAATGTCCCAGAGGGCCGAAAACACCCCAGCTGACAAGCGGTGGGTTCACGGAATGCGAGTGAGTGGGACAGGAGCGGAGGCCTTATGCGTGCCCGGGCGACGTGGCTTGTCCGGCCCTCCAGCGACCTGCCACGAGGGAGGACCTCTAAGAAGCTGCGGCCCCCCTGAGCTGCGCCCAGCAGGAACTCACTTAAACCCAGCTGCCGCTGGCCTAGACCAAGCCCAGCTCAGCCCATCAGCCCAAGGTACACAGCACAGAGTCCAGGGCACAGAAACTGGTGCGTCATCGGAGACAGAGTTTCACGGCAGCCTGTGACGGAGCATTACGGTGGCACCGGCTGACAAATGCCACCAGGAAGAGGGGAAGCCAGGATTCAAAACCGAGGCCTGTCATTATCTCCACTCGGTTGAGTTTAGTTAACGGCACTGGCACCCCCACTCCCAGGATGAGCTTGGTACACAGAAGAGATGCAATGAAAGTCTGCTTCATGAATAAGCAGAAATACTAATAAATATGAATTTTGTAAAAATCTCTCCCACATCAAGGCACCGATTCACAAGCATCGTGAACGACACGATTCAGCGCCACCTCCTTGCTGAGACACGACACCTAAGACTCCCTTGTTTTCAGCCCAGAGCTGGACACAGCCAGGCCCCAAACCATCGCTCCAAAGCGACACCTCTATAAATAAGCTTCCATGTGCAAATGCAAAACACAAGTTTAACCAAAAAAAAAAAAAAAAAAAATAGCAGTTTCTGAAAGAACGAGGCCCTCACAGAGACATGAGCGACGGACACCGTCCATCTAACGTCTAGCAGCTGCCCTTCCAGGCGGCGGGGCCAGGGACACGGACAAACCCCGCCGCGTGGCGCTTGCGTCCTAACGGCGCTCATGCAGCACGCGGGCGTTTTCCGAGTGCTTCACGTGCGTTACCTCGCTCCTCACTCGGTCGCAAGTCCCCGTACCCTGTGGAGGAGGAACCGTGTCACCACCTCCACCACGGAGAGGACACCGAGGACCAGAAATAACAAGCAGCGTGCCCAGAGTCACGAAGCAGGCAGCAGAGCCGGACGGGGGTCTCACCAAGGCCACACCTGTGACCACAGCATCTCTGCTTCAGATCGCCGGGCGTCAGACGCTCATCACGGCGGCACTGGGCCCCCGTGCCACAAGGGCTGGGACCGCTGCTTCAGGAGATACAGACACACCGAACAGTGCTCCAGTCCTGTTGGAACAGCTGCCCAGGTCACCACGCCCGACCTCCGGCCTCCGCCCGATACCCGGGGCAGGCCCGCAGCGTCCTGTCTCCTTATGCCAGTCCTGTCCCTCGGTCACCGCAGACTGAGCCAACACAGTCTCTCCCTAAAATCTCAAGTTCAAAGATAAAGTCCGGGAGACTCCGGTGCCAAGCGACACCGGAGCAAGGCCCTCAGTAGAGAGGGCCCGCACGCCCGCGGGGCGCCCAGCGGCCCCGATCCCGTCTCACATCCGTCCTGCAGCACCCAGTCACCCTCCAGCTCCTTCTGACTAACTACACTGTCAGGAACTCTCTGTGTGTCTGCAACCAGAAAACCTCAGAAAAACGGCAAATGTTGTCAGATTTATGGAAAATTGTACTGGAAATACGACTTGGGAAATAGCAAAGCTTTCCAGATTACTGTACTGTCCATGCAACCACTGCATCTTAGAACACACACAGCATTTTTGAGCCCGTAATACCAACTATTGCTTGTGTTTGCTTTCAGAAAAGTCCTCTGAAATCTGGAGAAAAGCTGCCAACTGGCCATTATGTATTCACTAGGTCGTGCAGCGGTCCCCACCCAGCCTTTGTGGCACCAGGGCCCGGTGCTCTGTGAGAATCTGAGCCTGAGGATCTGAGGCGGAGCTGAGGCGGTGATGCTGGACTGGGGAGTGGATGTGGACACAGGTGACACTTTGCTAGTTCGCCTGCCGCTCACCTCCTGCCGTGCGGCCCGGTTCCTAACAGGTAATGGACCGATACCGGTCCATGACCTGGGCAGTTAGGGACCCCTGAAGTTGTGGGTGCCTATTATGTCAACGTCACACCCACCTGCAGCACAGCAATTCCTAACAAAAAATAGGTGCTTAGTGTAAGTACCTTACATCTTGCGAGGGAGAGAAAAAAACAAGAAAAATGTCAGCTACAAATGTCTATGCAGAGAAATAAAGAGACTTCAGTGAAAAAACGAGTAACCAGATCGCTTTTAGATAAACGGTCAGGGGAGGCCTCTCTGAAGTGACATCAATATCACTCCAAACAACAAGAAGCCAGCCAGTAGGGACCCGCGCACAGCTAGGGCGGGTCCTCGGGTGGGGAACAGGCCCGACCAGTTCTAAAAGCCAGCATGGCTGAGCAGGGCTCTGAGGGAGAGGGAATCGGCTAGGGCGAGGTCGGAGGCAGAGGGACCACGCCATGTCGGGCTCTGTGACAAAAGCAGAGTTTGGGGCTAGTTACAAATTACTGATTATGGGACAAGGAGACTCTTCACAACAAGATGCTTATACAGAGGAGCTGAGCCAGGGACTGAGATGAACAAAAAAATAAATTACCAACAGCAGTGATGCAATGTCTAGAGCTGAAAGGAGCCTTAGCTGTCACCAGGTCCACACCCTCCCTTCTCTGGGAGGATGGCGCGGCCAGGCGGAGCCTGGAGCTGCACCCGGGCGCCAACGTGCATGGCCCCGGCTCTGTACGTGAGTCCTGCCCACCCAAGATCTAAAGCTCAGTCTCCACCCACGTGCATCTCCGAAGGGGACACAGTGGCAGTCAAATGGAAAAGCATTTAGAAAGCCATGTTTTACGTTATCCACGCCAAATCGTTCACGCCTTTAGTCCCCGCATGCGGTTTGATCCAGAGCGGCTCCTAACACTCGGGTCTTTACGGAAAGCAGAGAGAACAGCGAACGGAGCGGGCAGACTACTCACATCCGGGTACTCTTTGACAGGCACGTAGAGCTTCTCCTGCAGCTGGACGATGGGCCCCACGGCGTCGGGCAGCTCCGCGCTCCGCTTCTCTGTGCTGCCGTTCAACGTGTCATTGTACATGTCTTTCCGCACTCTGCTGATCTCTGCGAGAGGCGAGAGACGTCACTGTTAGAGGGAAGGATTCTTGCCGATCCGGGGGGTGGGGGGGAGAGGGTAGGGCGGGTGTCATTGATAAAATGTGACAACTGTTGGAGTATTCTATCACTCTCTGGATTGAGTCGACATTTAAGGAAAGTAAAGCCCCACTCTGATTTCCTGGCAGAAATCAGATTTATGCACCAAATAATAGAATTTATTAAAACTCACTCAGCGCCCAAGCTCTTACCCACTATGATACAGATCTGTCACTTGATGTAATTTCTCCATCTGGAAGCGAGGCCAGTCATTCCAAACGATCACTTCAAATGACTACTGTACGAACGCCTGTCTGACAAAACTAACGCCAAAGCTCCCTTCTGCTTCCGAACTAGCAGATTACAACAGACTCACAGACCGTAGACCGAGCGGAAGTCCGAATCTGAGACCCAGATGTGGTGGACAAAGCTTGAGAAGGAATGCCTCAGAGAGGGTCCAGGAGAAGGGACATTTAAGGGGTGGAAAAAAAATCCAAACCAAGAAGACATGGGAAGAGACAGAAGGGGGGAAGAGGAGTCACAGCAGCTACGAAATGACAGATTCAAGGAAGGGGATCATCAGTGTCAAATGTCACAAAGGCGCAGTGAGGTACACGGCAAAAGAGGGTACCCTGGATTCCACCGCTAAGCCACCGACAATCAGAGAAGCTTTAAAGAAAAGATGGCACCAGAGATTAAACTACATCGTGGTAATGGATGAAGTATAAGCAAGCAAGCAGAGATACCTAGTCAATGGCCTTTTAAAAAAACACCATGATATCCCAGGCATAAATATACTTCTTTTTTAAAAAAAAAGTATGAGAAATCTACTTTAATGAATCAAGTGCCACGTAAAGAAACTGATTAATTCTTTAAGCTTCATACTGCACGAGAGGACAGGCCGTGCCCACTGGAGTGTGCTAATAAGGGCTGTCATTAAACTAGCCGGATGCCCCCGTAACCCTCTCTCCATGCCACAGATTACATAGTCTCTGGGGAAAAGTTTGTGCCCATTAGTATTTAAAAATAAAATGCGTTTTAGTTTTAAAATGTATGTTGTGTGCTTTGCAAACATGGAATTTTAATCTATTGCTATAAAGGCACAGTTTATAAACGCACACTTTAATTTACTTAACTAGTTATTTAAATCGCTTTCAGGTACGTAAAATTGAGCACAGCAAAAGCTGTTCTTATCCAGTTACAAAGTCCTCATCAGTGAAAACTCTGACTCTGATACATTTTCTGCTTCGACGATGGTGGTATTCATTTTATAAAATTTTCTCTCTTAAATAACAATCTGCTTGTCAAAGCTAACCAAATCTTTATTTTTGAATTGCAAATAAAATTTTTAAAAAATCAAGGAAACGTACCTTGACTTTAACTACAAGGACAAGACTTCACTCTTGAAGTTCTTTTTGATATTTCTAGTTTCATCATCTTTTCTAAAGATGTCCAGTATCAATTAGCATTATCTTAAATTAGCACATGACAACAATTCTCAATAACCAAGTAATAATTTAAAGATATATGATTGTTTACATAATTTACATAATCACAAGTAATTAACCGAAGAGAATTAGAAAATTTTAATCATATTAAATACATATAATATCTTTTAGTTTCAGCTTCTATATAAAAGCACTTTCAAAATTCATTTATTACATTTAAATCTCTTCAGAAAATGCCCAATTCTTGTTATGAAGTTAATAAACAGATACAGAAACCTGACAACAGCATAAAACTATAGATAAAATCTGTTCATAAATACAGATGCAAACACCCTAACTGAAGAGGCGCCACCAGCATGTTAAAATAATGCACCAATACAAAGTGGAATTTATACGATGAAAGAATAGTCTGTTTAAAAATCTATAAATAACCATAGTACTACAACAGTTTGAAAGGGAAAAATGATTTTCCAAGTAAATAGTTGTATCCAACTTAGAAAAACCAATAAAATTAATTAGAAATAAAAAATCCAGATGACTAGATTAAAAAAACAAATACACAAAACTAACCACCTTCCTATATTCAATTTGATGACATAAGGGAAGGCACATTCAGAACTTGAGTTTCATTTCTATACACACGTGTGAGTCTGATTAATAACTGACCGTGCCACGAGACTCTGTTATCCTCCGCCCCGCCAGCTCCCAGAACTGTGCCCTGAACACAGTGGGTCGATTAATGAACCCTTGGTGGATGAGGCAGATGAGTGGGCGAAGGAAGGGAGGATGTGCTAGATCCTGGGGCATTCAGGTTGCAGAGATCAGGATTCCGGCTCTCACCAAGTCACATAAAGGAGAAGACGCCTAGGGCGTGAGAGCAGTGAGGGCACAGAGACAGGGCCACCACAGAGCAGGGCCATCAGGGGTCCTCGACTCCACTGGGGGCATCAGGGTCAAGAAAGAACTCAAGAGCAGAGAAACTGACATTCGTTTCCCGATGACGGAGCGTATATAAGGCAAAAGCACAAACTAGATTATAAGTTCTACTTTTCTTAAGATCAGAAAACCTTCCTACTGTTTCTTGCAGTCTAAGATGCATCGCTCAATTTAATAACAGAACGCGAATTATACACAAGACAGTAGCCTGTCTGAGGACGAGGAGATGGCTAGGAAAGGTCCAGTTCTCAGGGAGTTACAATCTCATTCCTTGTGCAGCCGAACCAGCTGGGCAGACCCTGTACCAACGGCAACTTGCTGCCCCGGAAACCACGAGCACCCCTTGCTTGGCAGGTGACTGACAGCGCTCGAGTTGGAACAAGTTCTAATTCCAGTTCTCACAGTCAGCGCTTGTATGATTTTAGACACGTTTCTCGCTCACCCGCTCTGTGCCTGTACCTCGTCTAATTACAGGCTGCTTCCCGAGTGACTCAGCTGAGTCCACTGGCTTCCGACCCCAGGAGGCAAGGACGCCATTCATTACTCCCCCTCCCTGTGTCACAAGGTTCTGTCTCCAAACCTCTTCGCTTGGTAAGTCCTGGTGATCAGAGCTTGTGTTAATGTGGAGAGCGAGCTGATATCATCCCAGCCAAAATATTATATTCTTCTGCTGCACCCAACATGACATGACAAGGCGCACGTGTCCCCTCGTCGCCACGCTACCTTCGCCAGCCTGCAACAGTGGTTCGAGCACTAAACGTTTGTCACCTTTTGTTTAATCACCTGGTATAAAAATTCCCAGCACAAATAATCCCAAATACCCCAAGATCAAGGCAGTTTGGATTAGACACCTCTGAAGTTCTTACATGTTGGTGAATTTATTTTCCTGAAACAAACTCTTTCCTACAATTTCTCCCACCCCCTCACCCCCCACCCGACACGCCACAGCTCACAGCATAGGACGAATGCGTCTTACGTGACAGCCCCCCCCACACACACACGTGGAAAGGTCTGAGGCATCGAAGCGTCCTTTTGTCTAACCCATGTATGCGATGGCACCGTTTAATCCCTCCCACTCATCTGGACACACCGCATGTGTCTGTGTCCCTTTTAACATGGAGACCCCTGCACTGCACACAGCCTGCCCGGCCAGCGGGTCAGCATGCGATGAGCTGCCTGCCACCAGCCCCGGACACACCACTGGGCACAGTGGGTTGAATGCCTTTACTTCTGTGGTGAGCACGCGCGCGCGCGCGCACACACACACACACACACACACACACACAGCACCGCTGACATCCCACACGTCCACACCGCGTGTTGAGACGTCCATCTTTTTCGTGATTGTTTTCTACTAGACAGATCCCTGCTGATTTATCTATCATTGGCATCCTTTAGGGATGATTATTCTGCGAGTCAAGGACCCAACTAACTGCAAGGTCGGAGGGCACACCCTTCTCTAGCCTGGATGCTACAATACTGGTGGCTCCTTAACTAACCGGTGAAATCTCGAGCTCACTGGGACCCGACCCTCCCCGGGTCTAACTGTTTAAAGAGGAAAGAATGTTCTGGAACCTACTGGTTGTGCCATCAAGTATGTAACATGAATTTCTTAGTTTGGGGCAGTATTCACCTCTTATTCAAGATCCATTTATTTTTCATGGTTTCTTAAACTGATCTTCAATTATCACATTTTTTTTTTTCAAATTTCAATATCCTGAAAACTATTTTTCTTTAGGTTTGAAAAACTTGATTCGGTCATACTAAGGCTCCTAACATTTCTTCTCTGCCTTAATGATCTTGATCTTTTTTTCCTTTTCCAAACTAAACTCAATTACCAGTCAGTAAATTCTCCTCCTAAGAAAGGTTCTGTTTACGCACCCTGTTAATGCGTCACCTGCGTTAAGCCTTTCCCTTCCCCTTAACTCACCTAGCGATAACTAGCAGCTTTGTTTTAAAGCCATTCTTACAAATAAAAAGCCCCAGCTCACTTCTGCCTTGGACTTCCCCATCACCAGCCCTCCTCCATTAGGTCTGAACGATTGTATGTGCACCCCGCACTTTGCTACCCTTAAAATTCCCCACGTTCTTCTAGAATGTGAACTATTGGATGAACAGGTCCATCACTCCATGGAAAAGTAAAACGTCAGAATTAAGAACAACATGAAGAAATATTGAAGAATAGAAAAATGTAGGGGTGAATTGTGAAATTAAGTAGGCATTTCCCAAGATAGATAATAATTGAGTACAAAATCAATATTATAATATTGGTAGATAAAAGGATAAAATATAGCCCTATTTTACTTTCTGGTTTACAATTTTTTTCAACACATTTAAAACAAGGAAGTCAAAACCAGGAAATAAAATATTAAAAATATTTACTAGCTGAGGAGTGAACAAAAAGCTATTAATGATATATACATTTGTTAAATGCATGAAAGTATTATTTTCAAGATTTGTAACAATCCAAATTAAAAGACTGTTAAAAACACCGAAAAATTTTTCATATAAAGCATGTCCTGTACTCAGAGTCATGGCAGCTAATTCCAATTGCTCAGCCAGCCACTTTGATGTCACAGACATTGTATTTCATTTGGGCATCTATCTTTTTCTTTGCGCATTACACTTAAATCCATCAAAAAATTTACCTTATCATTGTAATACAGCTGGAGCTAAAATACAGGAAGAAATGAGGTTCCAGTATCATTTGAACACGACTGCCTTTTTTTTAATTTCACATTTTCCATTAATTTATACAGTAAAATAAGAGCCAACTAGTTATAAAGTATATATGCTTCAATGAACATAGTATGAATTTTATAAGCAACGTTTAAATGACAGCCTCCTCATGTCAGCTGAAGTTTAAATGGGCTCTATTATTGCCTCGCTCCCTGTAATTCATGTATGGCTGGACACTTAACTGGCACACTAACACGAACAGCAAAGTAAGATTTTTGTTATTTTAGGTCTTACTTAACAAATTATTAGTTTCTATTTACCTGATACTCATTAAATCTTAAAACAATAATGTCAGGAGTGTATTTATAACATAAGAACCACCACCTCTACATAACCAGGTGACTGTTATGTGCCTTTAGTCAACAAAGGTCTCTTCTGTGAAAAGAAACCTCTAATTCAGGGTTTACTGGATACAGGGAAAGTTTTGAGGATATTTTGAGCCGAGTAAAACCCGAGGAATAATATAACTTCACTGTGCTCGTTTTAAAAGGCCCCATTCACAGGTACAGAAAGCGAAGGCATTCAAAAGCAGGTAACTAGCGAAAATGCCCTACTAAGTGGAATGTGTTTTGCTTACTCTAACGATAAAATAAATCAGGCTTAATGTGAGGTAATTGCTTTGAAAGTGGCAAAAAAACCACAAGCTACCAATTCTCTAGCTAGGGCCTTATTTTGGGGGTTAAACTGTATTTGTACGTCAGACCTATAGGCACAAAAAAGAAAAATTACAAAATTAGATTCAACATCACAGCTGTCCGTTAAAGGGCCCGAAATAACAATTGTGCCAAATTGCTGCTACATTTCACAAACAAAATGTGAACGGCCAAAGTCTTCTGCAATGTTCATCCTACGTCCACGATTGTGAGGTACTTATCAGTAGCTGCACCTTCCTGAAAAGCCTGTTGGAAAGGTTATAGAAAAGAATGTCTATTGCATCAGGGTTTCCAAGCCCCGGGCCCCAGACCAGTCATGGTCCGTGGCCTGTCGGGAACCGGGCACAGCAGGAGGTGAGCTGTGGGCTATCAAAGCCAAAAAGGTTGGGGACCACTATATTACTAAGGATGTGTATTTTAAGACAGACACACAGAAAAAAAATATATATATATATATAAAACACCTCAAAAAATTAAATATATTAACTACCATATGACCCAGCAATTCCATGTCTCATTTATCTCAAGCAATCCAAAACACTAATTAAAAATGATACATGCACCTCTATGTTCATTGCAGCATCATTTACACTAGCCAAGATATGGAAGCAATCTCAGTATCCATTGCTAGACAAATGCATAAAGATGTGACACACACACACACACACACACACACACGCACGCACACACACACACACGCACACACACACACACACACACACACGCACAGAGGAATATAACTCAGCCATAAAAAAGAATGAAATCTTGTTGCTTTTAACGACATGAACAGACCTAGAGAGTAATATGTTAAGTGAAATAAGCCAGAGAAATACAAATACCATATGATTTCAATTATATGTGGAATCTAAAAAAAACATGAACAAACAAAAGAGAAACAAACTCGCACAGAGAAGGAAGAGCTGGCTGCCAATGGGGGGGTAGGGGAGCGGTGGAAGGGTGCAGGGGTGAGAAGCACACACTGCCAGTTACAGAAGTGGACACAGGGATGGGGACAAGGGGTACAAGGTACAGAGCAGGGAATAAAGTCGGAAACACTGTGACAAGTGTGTGTGCTGTCAGATGGGCGCCAGACCTACTGGGGTGACCACCCTGCAAGTTATCCAGATGTCTAGTCACTATTTTGTGTACCCAAAACTAATATAATATTGCACGTCAATTAAGTTCTTAAATAATTTAATTTTAAAAAAAGATGTAACAACTGTTAGCAGTAGTGATCTCTGGGAGGTGAATTTATGACATTTCACTTGTACACTACAATATAATTTTTTAATAGCTATCACTTTAAAAATAACGACCATCTCATAAGGAGAGTAGAAAGCACGTTAGTCAAAATGCTGCGTAATATTGGATTCCCTGTACAAAATTATAATAGGGATTAAATCACTGACTCCTGGTTCTAATAACCACAAATATCTATTTTATTTAACATATGAACACCTCCACCATGCTAAAATAATTTATATGAATTTCTCCTGCTCATCAGGATCTGAAGCAAAATATAATTCCCATTTTAAATAATAATAATAATAATAATAATAATAATAATAATAATAATAATGCTCAGAAGTTAAAAAGTTAACCCGAGGTCACAACGAGGCCCACCATATTTTTAGTTTTCATAAAGGACTTCCTAGAGTAAGAACCTTAAAATTCACCTTAAGAGAGAGTGATTAGACAATGGGAAATAAAATGGTCCCAGCCAACTTTTGGGTTTCATGAGCTGTACTGTAACCAGTGCAGTCCAGTCCATTCAGTTCTGCCGGGGACCCCGCCCCCTTGCGCTCAGAGCTAACAGAACGTACTTCTGTGGGTGACATCTAGGCCGGGCTTCCTAGGAAAGCGACAATCCTGAGTGAGCACAGGGACACTGCTGGCGCACAAAGATGACATCACGGACGATTAAAAAGAACAGAACTGGGGGGGAGGGCTTTTTTTTTTAAGTAAAAGCCAATTATTTAATTGGCGCAGGTATTCTTTCTCAATTAAACTGCATTTTGTCTGAACGTGAGTAACTTTTAACTTTGTTAGATGGCAAGACATTTAAAGTTGACTATTACGTACTCTTTAATAAAAATGTTGCCTTCTAGTCATTTTGTTTTTTAGGGTACTCAGGGGAAACCAGTCCTTATCTCTCTATATGTAATGTGTAATACGTAATGAAATTTTAAGTTGAAATCTGAAGGTTAAGAAATCTGGTTAAGACACATTTGCCAAAAATATCTGAAGATGATGCAACAGTTACTGAGTACGTATCACTGAAATCCAGGCTAGAAGTAAAACTTGAGGATCTAGCAATTTTTATTAATGACTGTTTCCCCAACCCTTTTATTATTTCTGGAATAAAAAAAAAAAAAAACTCACAGCAGTGGAAACAGGTGGCCAGAATATAGGATATTTTTTTTTTTTTTTGCCACAAACTCTAACACGCCTTTGTTCTTAATCATCTCGATGTTACTGACTATTCAAAAATACTTCTTGTAAGTCCTTACTTACAACATGATAATGATACTGACGGATTATAATCCATGAGATCACAGTGACATAAATAACGAAGTAAAATAAATACAGAGAGACGGGACAGAGCTTCCTCATAAAATGCCAATTAATATAGAAGGAAAGATAAATATAGAAAATCACCAGCACAAAACCAGCACAGTAATAACTGCTGCGGGCAGGAACCATTCAATGGATGCTAAAATTAGTACACGAAAATATGAGACAGGATATCTGCGCAGTCTCAGAGTCTCGCCCTACGAGACACCTGTCATCCACAGAGGAGGAGGGAGCCTGGGGGTGGTGACCTCACCCGGCGACCCCGGCGAGCGCCACCACCAAGGCCGCGCCACCGCTACGCACCGAACCCAGCGGCCTGATCGTCCTTCCCTGGTTTTCTTCCCCAAAACGCACAGCCCTCAATCTGATCACGAGGAATCAGCAGATAAACCCAAACTGAAGCGTATTCTACACGATAACCCACTGGTGATCCTCAAAACTGTTAAGAATCTATGTGACACTGTCACAGACTGGAAGAAACCAGAGAGGGAGGGCCAGTACATGCCATTTAGGATCCTGGGCGGGACCCGGGGGCCGGAAAATGGAGAGGAGGAGGAAAACGGGTGAAATCTGAGTAAGATGTGCAAAGGAGTTCGTCATGATGCTGAATGCACGTTAGTTTCTTGGTTCCCATAACTGCAGTACGGGCATGTGAGCCACCGATAACCTCCGTGCCATTTTTTCTGTTTTTTTCTAAGCCTAAATTTACTTTTAAAAAAAATGAAATAAAAAGAATTTGCTTTGGCCTTCTAGATTATTTAATGGGGGGGGGTGGGGAAAGAAGGGGGTAGGTCGTTGTGGGAGAGAATCAAAGCTATGCAAATGTATTACTTTCCTAATTTTTGAAAAATCAAAAAGAAAATGCCTGCTCACAAACTAAACGGAGGATCTCGAAATAACCTCTAATTTAGAATAAGCAAATAATGGTTTCCCCTGTCAGTCCGTGGAGCCCAGGCCCTCACCGGCCACAAGGGCCCACAACAACATCCTCAGAGGCTCAGGGTCCCCGCCCCGCCCCCCCACGCCACCACCCCACGTGTCATTCACAGCCACAGCCTCACAAGGAACCGCTGGCCCCGCCCTCGGTGTGCAACGCCTCTTCCCTCCCCCGGAAAGCTGTTCTGCAGAGCGCAGTGTGGCTCACGCCATCCGTCACCTGTCCACCTCTTTGCTTCAATGTCAAGTGCTCAACAAGGCCCACTCGGATCTCCCTGTTGGAAACCGCAGCTCGCCCCAGTCCACCCTGACACTCTGATCCCCTTTATCCTGTCCACTGCGTTCCCAGAATTCGTACTGCCTAACATATGATAAATGTATATTTATTTACTGCTTATTCCCCCGCCTCCTACGTAAGCATACAAATGGCAGATAGCTTTGTTTTTGCCTTTTGCTATCTCCCCAACATCCAGATCCCTGGGGGGAGGGGAGCCACTTAAACAAACCCTATGAAGATTATTAGTCCCGAAACATGCAAAGCTACAAAGCATTCTCGAAACTCCACTCGAGCATCCATACGTTACTTGTTTGACTCCTCATTCCCTTTTCCTCCTAAGTGAAGAGACACGCACGCTCCCTTCTCGAACGGGCTTCCGAGAGGGGACACATGTGAAGCAGCCCCCAGGGAACCCACCAGCCACCACAGGAGACGACTCCTCTACAGGACACGGGGGGAGATGAATTCTCCTCGGTGAACAAACTGGCCAGCTAACGGTTCTGTGGCTATTTCTGCGGCAGCCCAGACTCACCCGTTCCCAGGGGTGACTTAAATGCCACCCTGTTCCTGGACAAGGAACAGCTGCGGGGCTGGAGGTGGCAGGGGCGGCAGGCAGGCAGATGGGCGGCGTCTCCTAGACGCTCCATTCAGAGCAACGAGGTCTGACGCCCCTCCGAGGGCCGAGGCCCCCTCCGGAGCCGGCCTTGGAGGTCGGCGTCCCATCGCTGGCCGGGCCAGGTGGACTCCCGCACAGGGCCGCACGCTTCTCCTCTCCGTTGTACCACCGGGAAACTGAGATTTGGGGACTGAGCACTTTACCAAAGACCACGTGACTTGTACGTGAAAAAGTGGGGATCGAGCCTAGGTCGGACCCCAAACATATGCTAACTGACACCGCACTGCACCCTCAGCGTGCCTGCCTCATCTCCCCAAAGCCAACTTCGCCGCTGCTAGAGAGAGAGGCCTTCATCGTGGAAAAAGCAGTGATGGCGACAGTAGGAGACAGGGAAGAGGAAGAAGATGGGGAAAAGGGAAGAAACTGGGGATCACATGAATAGAGGAGGAGGAGGAACCGTGTGTGCACACACACACACACAATGACGAAGTTAAGCAAGAATGGCAGAGTCCAAATTAGACGGAGAAAGGCAGAAGAGACTCGCATTTGAGCTCTGCCAGGAACTGGCTGTGTGTCCTTGACAAGCCATTTAAGTGTCCATGGTCTGTGTTTACTCTCAGCTGTGAAGACATCTGAGAGGGCTCTAGATCTAAACTTGAGTCTGAGAGGAAAAAAAACAACTTCACGGAATGACATTATTTATGGGCTGTCTGGCACAGCAACAGGGTCCCCATCCCATCCCCTCGGTTCTGGGAGCAAGAACTGGTTTCCAGGTGAGAGGCCAGGGGCCCGGGGGAGCCTGAGGGGCCTGGGATGTCATCACCGAGGCCTGAGCAGGCGACGAAGCCAGCTCTAAAGAGAGTGAACACCAGAGTTCTACGATTTCGTCTGCTTCTACAGCAGCAAAGACCGAGCTAAGGAACACTGGATTCTAGAGGCGTAAACCTTCACTTGAATCATTACGAAGGAAAGGAGGATAAAAGTGGAAAAAACCATGAATGTGTATTTATCACTCTAATGATACATCATTATGTTGATGGATCTGATACATGAAAAAAGGGGGAAAAAGCTTTAAATATATGCTTCTGTCTCCCTTCAAAGTTGTTGTTTTTTTTTTTTCCAAACCTTAATTTTCGGGCTCCTAATTCCATCTCTGTACTAGTCTGATATTTTTAGCAATGCCTATGATTATCCAGGCAAGGGGTTCTGTGTTTCTTGCTCAAGGTACTTCCTTCACTGACTCAAACACTTCTCAAAAGCAGAGGTCAAAGGACAGTTGTGTATGTGAGAGGAGCCACACTCAAGATTACAGATATGCAAGTGACCGTTCAAATTGAAACCAATACACATTTTTCCTGGTAGAAACGTCACCATGAACAGAATTTCTAAGATCACAATTCTGTCTTCACGACAACCTGCCTTGAGAGGGAAGGCAAGGTGAATATCACGGATATAAATCCATACCTAAAAAACCAACCTTATTTCAAACAGCACTCCACCACCCCCCTCCCCCTGGAAAATGAGTGAGGTCCGGCCACTGGAGATGACTCTCCCCCAGCAGTGGTCTCGAACCAAACACTGCTGCCACCTTCGCTCGGGTCCCTGCAGGGCAGCGGGCTCCCCTGAAGCCACAAGACCCTGTGACACACTTTTTAAAGCCGCAATGAAAATCTCTCCAAGCCGGGCCAACCCACAGGCTCCCAGGCGTGAGCAGGACCCGTGCGCGGGAGGAGCGTGGGAATGCCGGGGTCACCAGGAGGGGACACACGCTCGGGCGGCCAGCATCACATGCAACAGGCGTGGGAAGACACTCCACTCACCTCCTGCGCTGTGTGTGTGTGTGTGTGTGTGTGTGTGTGTGTGTGTGTGTGGTGCTCTCTGCTCTCACGTGGAAAGTGTGATGCTTTCGAGTCAAGCATGCTATTTACACTCAACAGTCCACCACCTTCCTTGAAGCTGCTATAAAAATGGACATAATGAATCTATGTGTGTCTGATCCATACGCCTAAATGCGTCCGTATCGGCATTCCCGATGATAACTGCAACGGAAAATTATGTATTTGTATCCTGACCAGTAAGTCTGAGAGATCATATCTGCTGATAAGAGCATCAGTCCCCTAACATGTGTAATTACTCTTTTCCTAGAATCTACAGCATAAAGATGCTTAGAAAGGGAACCTACCAAATAACCAAATTCTGTTTGCAAATGACTTCTCGCATGCACATTCATCATAAATGGCAAAGCGGAGGCAGATATAACAAAGATACAGCTGCTTTTGTTCCCAATCATTTGTACTCAGCTCCCCCTCAAATATTCAGCCATGTAATCAAGAAAACCTTACGAACGACTCAACTATAAACCCCAAAGGAAATCTGGCTTCTTAAAAACGACCCTTGAATACTCGGTGCAAATATTCTCTACAGCATCCCTTCCACATACGCTCTGTTAAAAAGGTAAGAGCTTTTTGCTCCAGGATCTGACCTGTTTTGATTTAACCACTTTTCTGGGATTTAAAAGTATTTTAACCTCAAATGAGTAATTTCCAAGAAGGGGACATTATAGCTGGAACGTACCATCAAATAGCCATCTGCAAGAAACGGAAGCAAACCACAGGGAAGGGTCTCGTACCTCATCGTGAGACTGCACTGCTGCTGTGAGCCCTCCCCTCCCACGCCCACTCTGCCCGTCCTCCAGGCGGGGGCTCACTCAGTCATGTGACCCTGCAATCAGCTGATCCTAAAGTCCTTCCAGAACAACGCAAAGGCCTAGGTGCCCCAGGTGTTTTGGACTTTGGCATAAACAACCTTGCACTAAATGGTGGCTACCTTCACCACAACAGACTTGGATGGGAAATTTAAGCATATCGCTCAAGAAATCCTTTTTAAAAAGTAAACCTCCACCAGTATCTATGGGAACTGAACACACTATCAGCTTATAAACTACAATACTCAGCCTGCTACAGAAAAGTGGTAGTTTTAACAAAGTAAGGATTACATACACACATGTGCATACACATAATGCTTCCTTTCTTAAAATATACACGTGTATAATATATATACAATGTTACGTAAAAATATAAATATCTATTCTTAAAACATATTAATATACTTCGTGTAATTTATATATATTCCATATACCTTATTCTACCTTCATCTTATATTTTAAAATCCATGAAATTTTCGTTTTTTTCCTTCAACTGAAAATAAAGCTTTCTGTGTGCTGGTTTACTAGCTTAGGAGCATTAGAGTTAAAATATAATTAATTACACTTTCTTTCTCTCGCAAAGGCTTAGCATAAAGTATATTTATCTCTGGGCTCTATCTCTGAATTCTGAACTGACCACAGCTTACTTAAGCCAAGTAAACCAAATGACCAAGCAACTGGTCATTGATAAGGAAACAGAGGGACTGATTTACTGTAAACTTGGACACGTCAGAGATGGCTAAACATTCTCACTTACCCTCAACACCCCATGCTAAGCTTACTTCTATGGATATGATACAACCAATCCGGCACTTCACGTGATTTAAAGGAACTACTGTTAATGACAGAGATACAGTTACTGGAACATATCTCAACGGGAGCTCAACACTCCCATCCTTCTTCAGTCCTGCGCACCAGCTCAATAAACTTTTCTCATTACAAAGGACTCTGTAAAACATTGTTCTTCCTTCTACTTTTGCTTTCTTGGACATCAAATACGAAACTCCCATATTTACTTTAAAACGACACACTTCTCTAATTCTATACCTAAAGGGAACACAGACTTACCACACTCTTGTTATAGAGTGTATCGAGCTGCTCAGAAAATATATATACTCTGCCGCATCAGGGCTGTGTACGAAGCAAAGTCCAATCGCTTCCTAGAAGGAATACTTTTCCCTTCAGTTCCAATAAGTATATTAAGAATTTCTTTTTGTATATGTAGTTTACATTAGCACTTTTATAAATTTTACACATTTACCATCCTTGGATTGCTCTCACTTTCCAAAAGTTACAAAAAATTCTATTAACAAGAATGTGTACCATGGTGAGGTGTGGGGTAGGGGAGAGAGTACAACTCAAAATGCATGCTACATACAATACATACAATATACCACGATTCAGGGTTAAACACTTGAAATACTATATACTGGATGAGGGTGAGGTTATTCCCAGTAGTGACAAGCATGAAGTCATTTGCAGTAAAAAGTTGACCAAGTCCAGACTTCCCCTAACAGAAATCCTGCCAGTCTGTGTTTAAGTTTCCTAACTTGTTGAAGTTCAATGTGAAACAGTGAAGAGTGGTAGGTTATGGGACACCTATCAATTAAGTGTTACTTATAAACCCAGAGTATTTTGCATTCTTCAAGACTATAGCTCATCCTATAAATGGCAGAAACATGAATTACATAGCATATGACCATAATTATGTTCAATAGATTTCAATTCATTAGGCATATCACGTGCTGAAAAAGAAAAAGGCAGCAGTGTTTGAGATATTTAACAAAATGCAAAAAAAAAAAAATGTACTGCGAAACGCTTTATATACAAAGCATAAGCAACCTTAGACCATCCCTAGCTCTTAGACAGAACACTCAGCACCATCCATCTGAACTAAGCAGGCCAAGCAAACCTCCCAATTCCTATCCCATGTTCTCTTCAATGTCGAAATGGGTGGATACATTCAAAGCCTCTTCTCTCAAGAGTTGCTTTATAGGCAATTTTCTCCCAGTATCAAGGTCTGCACATTTCCATCTGGCCGCCAGTCTGCGATTCAATTCATCACCTTCATTATAAAACTGCGTTTTCCTCCATGGCCCGCTGCACAAGAACTCGGAGGAAAACATCTTTCACGGCTAACGGCAAGACCATCCCAGGCAACCGCCACGTCCACGCGGCCGTCAGCTTCCTCGGCCCAGGGCAGCAGCCTCCCCACTCGCAGGAACAGCCGTGACAACCGTGTGACCACAGAATGAGATCCACGGGCAGGGCAGGGCAGGCCACGCCTCCCTTTTTTTTTCTTTTTTGGATAAAATGTCACCATACTCCAAATTTTTATAATAAGTGTTATCGTGGGTGAAATAACAAGATAAAAGAGGTCAACATATAGACTATTTCCAGATTTCAATAAAACCACAGAATGATTTCCGTGCTGGGTAATTAAGTATCTATCTTTTATTCCTTTCTTTAAAAGTTCATGGTTTGTTTTGTAGTTTATCTTTCACTCTCTGGGCAAACAGCCAATGGTGAAAGGTAATTATAAGATACATATGTTTATATTGATATAACATGTCTTCCCGCCTTCTTAATAAGTCACCCTCTAAGCTTGGGAGGAAAAATAAATAGTATTGCTCAAATAATGGGATTAAAGCTACTCACCCTGACACATTGAAGAGAACTCTATTCGTCATTCGTGTGACTTAGATTTTTTTTAAAGGTTATCTATAAAATGAACACTTTTACAGACTTGGTCTCTATGCCAAAAATTCAGAGATCTCTTCTTTAAAAAATTTAGTTGACACTATTCATTTTAGAATTCACACGGGGGGAAAGAGAACTAAATTGCGTATGAAGGGGAGCCTGCCATCAGAGGAATTACGGGGTTATGTCAGGTGCGCACTGAGCAGAAGCTGCATCTTTCCGCAGAGAAATGGTGAGGTCCCTCCGTGATAACGGGAGGGTGCGCCCTCACCAGTCAGAGCCCCGGGTGGCAGCTGCGCCCGTCACGTCCCTCCACGCCACCGCGTGGCTCCTCACGGCCTGAACGGGACCCGCTCATCTCTGCACCCCAGCCTCGGGCAGAGTGCTGGACTAAACCACCCAAGTCTGCGGAACCCCGGCTGAGGCCCGTGGCCCAGCAGGCGTCGACAGCAGTTCTAGAACTACACGGGTCACAGCCCATCCAACCCACAGCATCAGTCACAACCGGCACTTTCTGAACGGAATACGAGAAGATGCTAGATTACACTGCAGGTAATACAAACATCTTTTCACGAAACTTTGATTTCAGCTGTTTAGTTATATAAATATATGTCGATATGGCATTTAAAAAATTAAGATACATACCTTTCCTGATTCATAGTTTTACCACCTTTTTGGGTTCCTATTGACATTGTTGGGACATATGTACTTGTTATTCATTAAATAATATTAACAGACAGACACTGGATTCTCCACAGGGCGTCCATCCGAGGAGCCTCTCAAGGACAACTTGCTGGGAGCCTTTCACTCTCGGTCCCCTTCTCGGCTCCAAGCCATCCCGCCTTTAGAGATTCACAGATAAAGTAACTAAAAACTAGTATTCAAATTTGGACCCCTTGAGACATATCTGCAGTGACCATGTACAAAATTACTATTACATCCAATTAACATATTTCAGCAAGAAAATCAAAGGTCTTAGTCCTTGAATAATGATGAAATGTGGATAAGAAGACTCCCATCTCTCTTGCCACCATGTAAAATAAATGTTCCTGTAACTAAAAACAAACCTCAGATTCTCCAGCTCAGATCTGACTTCCATCTTCCCCGATGACTGTCATTCATTGTCTTACAGGCTCCATGTACCCCTCTCCTCCCTGCCCTTTTTCACATTTTCTCATATTCGAGATGTATAAAGAACAGCAAAGTGTTTTAAAGGCAGCTCTCCTAAATTCATCACCCTTCAAAAATGTAGCTGAGCCTACAACAGCCTATACACCTGCGTGAACACACACAGAACGTCTAAGTATGGGTCCAGCGACGACTCAGTCTAACACCTGAATGTTCAGAGGACAAGTGGCTTCTCACTTTCCCTTTTCTTAGACTTATCACAATATTCTAGGGCAAATGATCTACATCGACAAGGAGGCAGCGGAAATGATCAGCTTACTCCAACGAATAATCCTACAATATTTATGTTGTGTAAAATATGCACAGTGAAATGTCTTATGCAAATACACACTGAACTGCTCCTCCCGCAGGTTCGGCCTGCCTGCAGCGCTGCTGCTCGGTGCCAGGAGTCTCGGGGCGTCTCGGGGAGCCTCTGTCCCAGAAACATCAGCTTAACGACACCACCGCTCTGTGCATTAGATGCTTCATTTTCTCCTCAGAGGAAAACTTAAAAGTGCCCTGAGTAGATAATTCAAGCAATGGAATGACACTTAAGATAATTAAGACGCCTCACACCAGCAAGTAGCCACACTGCTTGCTGGTCATGACGTCATTCTCCACGGGGGGAGGGGCTCAGGCCAGGGGTTTTCTCTGACTGGCTAACAGCATCACACACGGATGTCTTTCAGTCACAAGAGCCAAATGAGCGACAAGTTCTGAAACCGACAGTTTTAAATATATAAGACTTCTTCATACCCCATTTAAATGAACTGCACTGATATATATAATGGAAGGATTGAGCTGTGACCTCTAAGACCCATTACAGGTGAAATGCTATTCTACCACCCATCCTTGTACTTCCCTCTTTTTAAAGGCGGCTGCAAACTAAATGTCACCAGAAGTTTTTATTACGCAGCTAAATGACCGCTCTAACAGTAAAGAGAGCAATGATCTGATATTCAGATTAAAACTAAGTTCACAGAAAAAACGCAACTGGTTACTGACTCACAGACCTCGCAAAACTCCTGCGATCGAACCAAGATGAATATTTGTATTTGCAAAATGTCACAGTTCCTCTTCACCTTACAGCTTCCATATTTAAACAAGCACAGCTGAAGCCAGGCATATGTGAGAACAGCGACACATTTTTCTGTGCACATCGATGTCAAAGTATGGTTCGGTTTCATGCTGAAGTCACCAGGATCCTACGGTGACTTTCTCTTACTCAGAGAATAGTTTTTTTTAAACACCACGTTCAAACTTTTTTATTTCACTAAGAGTGAATTAAACAAAATTCACTACTGAAACCATCTGCCTCAACTGTTCCATATTCAAAGGCGCTTTTCCTGGCTTCCTTTCGAATGAAGCTTGAAGTCATCTCAAACTAAATGAAACTGAACTACTTTTTCCCAGAGGGTACTTTGATCTCGCTGAGTCAGCATTCTCACTCAAAACTAAGTTAAGGTTCCAAACAATTGTTTAAGCCCGACTCCTCCCCACCCCCACCCCCCAGGACCCACAGCTCTTCAGAACCCCTCCCCACCATTTCCCATAATGCATCCTTAGAAAAAAAGGCATTCCTTTCTCAAGAAATTTCAGAAAATGCAAGTTAGGCTCTGCTCACTGCAGCTCCTGGACGTGTAAGCGGTCACACCTGCTCAATTCACGATGGTGTGTCGCGTGCAGCACTGGGACCGCGGAACCCCTGACTCTCAGACCCCCCGAGGAAGCCAGACACTCCCCAAAAGCGTTCCGCAGTGCAGAGTTAAGTCAGCCCACCTTCCGTCTGTCCAGTCCAAGGTAAAAGCGCCGTCTTTCAGGTCGTTAGAGCAAGAGCAACAGGAGGAGGATGACGAAAGGCTGGCGTGTGGCGAGACCCATGCCACCCACGCCCCGCAGACCAAGCCGTGCTTGCAACTCATCTGCAGCCCAGAGCCAGACTCGCCGGTTCTAGAACTCACATGCTCACTAATCCAGGAGGCCTTCTGCCTCCTCCTCCATGCACTAAACCAACACCATCGCCAGCATACACACGCAGAAAACAGCTCAAACGCAAGGCCTAGTAGTTAAGTGAGTCCAAATGTACAGATAAAATGGAAGAGAAAGCCACAGTAAGTAGGCCCAGATAAAACACGGTCCAAACAGAAGTAGCAAGGTGGGGAGCTCAAGAAAAAAAATCTGAAACTATGTACTAATAAGCGCAATAATCTATCACATTTATATACCAAACAGAAACACAGGGGCAGATAAAAGGGAGAAACACAAAACTATACAGAAAAAGAAAAGCCCCCAGTGGGTCTCCCCTCATCAACAGCACAGAACCGGAGTGTCAGGCACAGACAGCTGTCCACAGAGAGCATCACCCCGTCTCCTACTGGAAAGTTCTCACATTCGAAGACCGTGTCCCCTGTGTCCCCTGTGTCGGGAGCCCCACCCCCTCCCCTCTTCCCTGCTTCACTACCGTCCACCTTTCAAGGGCCAAGCGGAACTGTCCCTTTTCTGAAACATCCCAGCACCCCTCCAGCCTCCAGTGCCCTACCAGTCCCCGCCTCTCTCGTATGTTTATACGACTAAGGTTACTTGTCATTTGTACCATTTCCCCGACTGCTCAGACGACCTGAAGGCAGAGATGAATGTGAACCTCGGTGGTGTCCCTACGACAGCTCACGCAGAGCACGCATTCAAATATCTGCAAATAAAAGTCTTCTAAGTATGTTACTGAAAACTCATCTGTGAAATACGCAATTCTGACATTCCTCAAAAATGACAAGATACAATAGTGATTAGTCTGTTGGAATGCAGCACAGAACGCTGACTTCCAATGGATCCATTTGCAAAATTAACTCAGTATTCACAGGACCCAGTCCCAGTATGTAGTAATGTAAGGCTTTGTAAACAGTGATCAACTTCTGAAACATTTGATGCCATCACACAAGCTTCCTGAAAGCTGTGTTATAGCCACAGAGGACAGTTCAGGAAGTTATAATACACTCTGTGAGACGAACTATGCTATCATAAGGATACTGTCGAAGAAAATGAAAAGGCAAGGGAAGATGCTCATGATGTGATGTGTACGTGTACACACACACACACACACACAATCATGATGTGATGTGTACACACACACACACAATCACGATGTGATATGTACACACACGCACACACACACACAATCATGATGTGATGTGTACACACACACACAATCACGATGTGATATGTACACACACGCACACACACACACAATCATGATGTGATGTGTACACACACACACAATCACGATGTGATATGTACACACACGCACACACACACACAATCATGATGTGATGTGTACACACACACACATCATGTGATGTGTACACACACACACACACACACACACACACACGCAGTATTCACAACAGGATCTCAATTCCGTTATATCCATAAATGGGGGGAGAAGGAGGACTAGCAGAAATTTCATCAAAATGTTAAGAGTGATTGTCACTGAATTTGGGGTGATCTTCATTTTTTAGCGGATGCATTTGAAGGATTTCCCATGAGATGAATACTTGTAAGAATAACATAAATGTGTCTATTTCTGTACAACACAATTTTAATGATTACTAGGAGGAAGAAATTTAAACTCATAAACTCTGTCAAGCGACTATAAGAAACAATCATAACAATGTATATACAAAATTGGTCTTTCCTGACGCCTCTCTGCCGTCATCACCGCCTTCCCCAAGAGACAGAGACCCCAAGCCACGCTACTGCCAAAGGAGATCTGGAAATGTGAGAACCTTCGACCCTTTTGCGTTGTAGGAAAAACGAAAGCAAAAGAACAGAGGATGGAGAGGAGAGTGGAGATCACCAGTTCTACAGGGTACCACAGGGCCTCTCCTCCCCCGATCCCACACGTCAGAAAGAAAAAGGACAAATATATTCTTTTCCCATGTCTGAGTTCAAGTGATTGAAGGGAAAAGTCATTTTAAAACTGACGCTGCCATTTAAAAAAAGCTCAACAACTACAAAGATGTGATTTAATTATTAACAAAAACACACACCTCCAAATCTTATCTTAAGCAAGCAATAGTTCTTCACCAGCTGTCAGCCATTATTTTAAAGTAAAATATATAATATTTACCTAGCTGGAAAAACTGACAAGGAATGCCATAAACTATAATAATAAAGTGAGATAAGATTACCTCTTTACTGCTGATAGTACTTTATTACTACAATAAAACCATTGTCCCCAAAAGAACCTCCTCTCCACATAACATTTCATAAACTAAGGCATACATTTTTTTCTGACCTGCATTAATAAACAAAAATCAATCACCTGGTTGAAGACTTCAGAATTGCAAAGATAATATATGAATAGAATACGATGAAACAGACTCGACTCAGTCCCCGGCCAAAACAAGCAAAACCCTTCCAAGAGCTAAGCTGCAAACGCAGGAGGAGTATTTCAGACAATTGCTGTCATCAGTCAGATGCCTTAAACCAGTTCTACTTGACACAGTCAACATACGAACAGATATGGCCTCTTACTGAGACAACTTCTTTAAAAAAAAAAATCACAACTGATTTGCATGCCACCCCAAATATTAAATTCACTAACTGCTGTTAGCCATATCACTAATCGTCTATTCTGGCACAAGGGTTATTCCTCAACACGTTTTAATCACTGCACAGCGTCTTTTGTGTTCTAATATCTCCATCTGCTGGAGCAGAACCTCCTTACGATTAAAAGTTCTTAAGGACACAGACTTTGCAGTGGAGATTCTGCAACAACTCAGGAATAAACTTTCAATACTGAATGTCTACCTAGAGATTTTCTCTATCTCACAGGGCTTTCAAAGCTCAAACAGCTACACTTATTATTTTTTTTAACCAATGTTATTCAGAATTCACTAAATTGAAACCATTTGCCTCGATGTTCTTTTCTTACCCTTCCTGCTTAAGGCAGAAAGCACTAGCCTCAGCAGAACAGTCTCCTCCTTGTAAGTTAGCTGTACTTCTGGGTCATATCTCCATAAAACACACATACACTGAGTCCTGATTTTATAATATATGTATGTGTTTCTTCGAATTTCTGCTGAACATGGGTTAAAAGTACAACAAAAACAACTTAGCCAAAAAAAAAAAAAAATGACAATATCGTAAGGTCAAAAATGAGGTTTGGTAAAAAAAAAAAAAAAAACACTACAGATAGAATCAGGCCAAAAAAAGAAGGAAACTGCCATTGAGTTAGAAGAACAAGCAGTCACTGGCTGTATCTGTAATTTGTAACATGTCTAAAATATATTTTAAAAGTTTAAACGTATTCGGGTAGTTTTACTGTTATTAGTAATATTATTTTGAAAGCATTTTCTTTATATTGTAGAATAAAGTAAGTAATTCTATCACTGTCAGAAATCATTTTTTTTTTAGTGTTGGCAGAAAAAATAGCATAAAATGAAATAAAATGTAATGTTAAAATTGAATTAAAAATACAAACATGAACTCACAAGTTTTAAAATCGATACTGTCTAGCTAGTTCCGTCCACAGAAAATGACTTTGCTGTAACCTCATCCTGACAGCAAAAAAACACGTTAAGCACCTAAATTTTGGTCTCTAACACCACTCCCACGATGAAGAACTTTGGAGAAATGGCTAATTCCAGCTGTGGGGTAGGAAGGTACTTGGACATCAAGCTGTTCCAGTAAGTGAAGATTTCAACAGACAAGGGAGCCAGTTAGATTATCACTGGCCAAAGTTCGGATAATTTGAACATCAAAAAGAATAATCATTGTAATTCACTTAAATATAGTAAGTTTATGAAAATCCATGAGCCCATTATGATGTTGATCATGAGAAAGACAAACAAATTCGTTAGTCAGCATATGAGGCAGCTCGCAAACCAAGGTTTTACTTTGAGAACCAAACAACAATTAATAAGAAGCATCTCTCTGGCTTTTCCATTAGAAAATCACTTAGAATAGCAATAGATTCCCTGCTGGTGAAAGAAAGCTTAACCTTTTAAGCAATGCCTGACTTCACAGTGGAAAGATAAGTCTCCTGCCACCGGAACACAGACATGAATCTCAGCGTCACTACGGGAACCAGATGCCACCCTGACATGCGACATCAAGTATGCAGCATCGCCCATGAGACACCTGCACCTAGCCAGCCCTCCGGGCCTACCCTCCAAAGCCCTGGATGCAATACTGGATAATGACAAGTTATATAAGGGTCACTGAAAAAAAAAAAAAGAAAGAGAGAGATGATTCTATATGAAAAAGATGTGATGTCTTAAGGACCAGATGCAATGAGTGGTCAGATTCTGGTTTGTACGAGCCAGTTATATTTTGGGGACACAAACCTGAATATGGACGAGTTATTACACTATGTATAGTGTTCTTGTTTTGTTTTGATTTTTTTTTTTTTATTATGACACTGGTTAACGAAATGCAGTAAGTTTCAGGCGTACACATCAACAGGAAGGCACATATAAACACTGCATTGTGTGGTCACCTCCCATGGTTAGATTTCTTTCTGTCGCCACCTATTGGACCCCTTTTACCCCGTCTTCCTCCCCGCTCCCTCCCCTCTGGGAACCACTAGTCTATGGCCCACGTCCATGAGTCTGCTTGTTTGTCCCGTTCATTTGCTGCTTTTAGGTTTATAGCCCACATATAAATATGTATAGTTTTAATCCATTTTGCTCAGTGTGATATCACTGTCCAGGAAAATGTCAATTTCTAAAGATACAAACATTTTCAAAGATGGAATGTCAAACAAGTTATCTCCAATTTACTTAGAATAATCAATAGAAATAGAAATATAATGAAAGTAAGTAAAATGGTCAGTTAGCAAAGTTCCTGGAAGGTCTTCACTGCACTTTATTACATGTATAAATTTATCAACACATAAGGGAGGCTGAGTAAAATGTCCTCTAAGTCAGCCTACTTTAAGAATTCCTGAAATTCCCCCCAAAGAGTTTCTTCAAATCTCTTTACTTCAGAGAAAGTTCCATTCTAAGTAACCAAAACTGAGCTGACAGCTAAAGAAATGAGCCCCACATGTTCTCAATACTGCAGGATGAATACGGTAACTTGTGGGTAAGAAAAAATAATTTGTGTTTATTTTTATTTATAACACATCTTTAAAAACTGCCAAGAGTCTGAATATAAAATACAGAAAGTTCAAAACATAATATTGTTGTTATTGTATCTTAACTCTTCACACTATGTCCAGCCTCGACTTTCTTGAGCCCACATGCTCTGTACACCCATGTCAGTCACCTCGAGTCCTTGGACACCCTGGTCTCACCCAAGCCCTCGGTGGTTCCTTCCCACACTCAGAGTAAAAGTCACCCATTGTTCATCCTCACTTCAAGGCCCGTCACAGCACAGCCCTAACCCCGTCTCCCGGCTGGCTCCACTCTGCACTCGCACTAACGTCTCTACACGTTGCCATCCCATGTGCCTGGACGTGCGCACACTCCCTGCGAGCCGTTCGTCTCCCATCAGCACCCTCTGAGACGTCTGTGCTCTCCCTTCCAAACGTCCTCCACCCCCCGATCACCTCACTCAATCCCACCCAGCAGTAACCACACAACGCAGGTTCCCCGTCTCACACAACCTCACGAGGCCCCAGCTCGGTGACTTCTCAACCACCGGAGTGCCCACGGCGATCCCCCTGCAAGTAAAAACTCGCTGGCGTCCCTATGAAAATACTTTCCCCTCCTTCTTTTCTTTGCTCCTCCCATTCTCTACAAGCTGCTTCTGTTTTCTGAGGATCAATCCTATCAAAACGGCCCTAAACATGTCGGCAGAAATTAGATGATGCTTCCTGACCGTGGGAGAATCTTTTAGCGTATAATCCTCTCCAGCCTCGAGTACTTTCATTTGCGGTTAGCACAGCTGATAATCCCATTGACAGGTGAAAAGGCTGGGGTTAGTTCACTGCAAAGTCATGATCAGATCCCAGGCCTACCAGTCAAAGAACCCTTTCTACTTTGCAACATGGTCCCATGAGTACGCGGACAGAAACCATCCTCCTCATCTCTGTGCTCACGTGTGTACACACGCGCGCATGCGCGCGCACACACAGCCCTGACACCTGATCCCTGACACCCAATGGGAGCAGCACCGCCACCGTGGTGGGAGCAAGGACAGCAGAGGGCCAGCATCAGGTAGGTGATTTCAGAGTAACTTACATGTGGCCTTGGTCTGAAATTTTTATTTCTTAAAAAGTGTGTCCGCCTGTCACGTGACTAGAATTCTATCAGAGGGACAGAATTCCTGTAACACAGCGCGCAAACAGCCGTAGCTCACACCGACTTCTTCTGTGCTCTCTTCTGTGAAGCGGCCCATACTCCAGACCGGGCGTCAGGAATGCGGTGTACTGGCCAGTTCCACTCAGGTCATCGTCTTCCGAGTTGCCTATCCGCCAGGTCACTGGGCTAGTCGCCACCTTACGCTAATCAAAACCCGATGCAGGTGTGCATCCCTTGAATCATCCAACAACGTTAAACCTCTACAATAAATCTTCCACTCAGAAATGTTTTCCCCTGAGTCGTTAATTAAAACTAGTGATCGCAGTAACAACAGCAACGATATTAAAGACTAAACTTATCTGTGCCATGTTACTTTAAAGAGCTAAGGCTCTGTTTAGTCTTTGGTTACTAAGAACTAAGCGAATGAGCAAAAATGCCTTTACTTTCTCACTTTCAGCCTCTTAACTATCATAAAGATTTACCATTAAAAAAAATAAGATCCAGCATTTTAATTTAAATGGACCAGCATCTGCACCAGTCCCGCACAGAAGTCACAAACCTCCATCTGCTTTTTCCTCGCGCGCATAACCAGAGGCCACAGCAGTGTTTAGCACGTGGAGCGACTCCGGCCTTTTCTTGTCCTGCTGGACTTGCAAAGCGGCACGTTCCCAAAGCACATCAGAAGGCGGCACGCAGCGTCTGGCTCTAGCTGACATCACCTTGCCCTGTGACGCGGACAAATCACAGCCTCCCCACACCCTGGTCTCTGCGCCCACGAAGACAGCGTCCCCCGACTCTGGGGTGCCCTGCATCTCTGCAACTCCATGGTTTTCTGATATTACTTTAATTTTCCTTATGTGAAGTAAAATATATGTCTATTACATTTTTTGTTGTTTAATTTTTCCTATATCAACTCAAAAGCTCAAGAGCAAAGGGATCCTCATAATTTGCAAGTGACCAGGAGATTATGTCCAGTCTTTGCAAGAACTTGTCCTGCACCGAAGCCAGAAAGCAAGGCCTTTGCCTAAGGCCCACTGTCTTTTCCACGCCTGATAACTCGTCACTGCAATCCGGGCGCGAAGCAGGTCACTCAGAACTTCCGAAAACTACTTCGTTCTGGAGCTTCGGCGTCCCCAGCACCCCCTCCCAAGGACGTCCAGGCCAGCCTGAGTGCACACACCCTGCACGCTTCCCGTCAGACACAGGCATGCGCACACACACGTGCACGCTGCTCACGCGCGCCCTCTCCTCCCGACCGGGGCCAGACCACGGGGACCCAAAGTCTGCATTTTCTTGTCTTCCTGACACTTCAACAGCCTCGAAAAGCATCCAAGCTGACCCATTCTGCTTTACCGTAAATACTGTGATAGACATGTTACAGGAAACTGATTCAGTTCATTACTTTAATGAAATATATAGCTTAGAATCGACAAGGAAGCAACATTATAAATACAAACAAAATTTTGTTTATTCTGTTAGATCTGACAAGATTGCTGGATTTTCAAACTCGAATTTCTGCTTCAGGAAACTGAGGAAACGGTGAAAATATGAAGTCTTGTTCATTACAAGAATTCTGGTTAATTGCAAGAATTCTGGACAAACCACTTATCTCCTACAAGCTACATATCTGTTAAAATCTCATGACAGATTTATTCGAAAACACTGATAAGACTAAAGCAGAAAAGTAGCCTCTTTTCAAGAGGGTTAAGCTTCAGTTAACTGAAAATTTCAATTGATCCGTCTTCAAAGTTATGGCGCTGTTTCAAATTAGCCTGAAACACACACGTTTAAAAAGTTACTATTCCTGTTAAATTATGGTTTACGCTCAGCTTTCTTCTGACTAAAACCATTCAAACAGTCCTTGTTTATCCAGAAAGTATCAAAGCACTAGTTGGGGACAGGAATGTTTCCTATTTGCTGGGCTCTGCCCAGAGTACAAGACCTATGGGCTGAATGCTGGCATTTACAGGAAATTGACTAGGGAAAAGGCTTACCTGTATAATTCCAAAATGCCCAAACTTCCAAGAGCTGATTTGAGCACGGAGAACGTTTCTCTGCTTTTGGACTGACAGGCTTTGAAGAAGGACAGGATAATACTCCTGCTCAAGTGATTTTGCCTTTCTAATTCTCACACCAAAGATAGTTAAATAAAATTAAGATTAAGGCCTTTGAAGGCAAATACTACAAGTCATATTTTAAGATTGTTAAAAAAAATATCATTAAGAAAAAAGATGGATCCGTTCTTCTAATTGCTCCAAACCATCATCAATCATCATATAATTTGCTTAAGCTCATATTTTAGAGAAACTAGAAATCAAAAAAGGATTTAAAGTATCAACCTATTTATCACCTCAAACATCTGAGAGTGTACATGTGTTAGGCTATGAGGTGGGCACCTTTAAGACATTAATTTTAACAGGACAGACAGGCACGAGAGAGATAATATCCCCACGTTAGGCATGACAACACCGAGAAAAATACCCAACACAGACTGGGCGCACGTTTGCAGCTGAAGGGAACCAAAGCTTTGCCACCGGAAGCTGGGACCTTGATTTTAAGCTGCTTATTGACAAATACAAGACTCAAAAAGAACCTTTGGCCCATCCCCACTTCCTGCCCAAGAGGGTCCAAGAGAAAACCCGGCTTCAGGAAGGGACTCAGGATGACACTTCGCCTCATTTGAATTAAGTACAATAAATAAGGCCTCAGGCAGGGGCCTGTCATGGAGATTCTCCTGTCCCACGTTTCCAGGTCGCCCAGCAAGAACCTGCCTGCCACGTGTGTTCTGCTGGTCCCCAACCACCTGTCAATCACACATGCTCACTCCTGAAATCTGAGGCCCCGCCCCCACCCCTACCCTTTTCCCTTTATCCATAATGTCATATGTACCCAATGTTGCCTCGCTGTCTTTGGAATTTTCATGCTTATGTGAATTTCCCATGTGCCTGTATTAAAGTTTGATTTCCTCCTGTGAATCTGCCTCTGTTAATTTGATTATTAGTCCAACTAGAAGAACTTAGAGAGTGGAAGGCGAATATTAAATTTTTTACCCCCAAATTTACATAAGCCCTATAAAACAAACTGGACTATGAAAAGTATGACGCTATTTTCGCTGTTAAATGAAAATAAAACTATAACCATCTTACTTGGACATCAAACGATGCAGCCATTTTGGGACCCAAAACGGAACGGTCCATGTTTAAAGGGGGTGTAAGCATTCCCTGCAAGCTCTCTTTAAGGGGACAGTACCTCACTGCTCTTAAAATTCACAGTGAACGCTCTCGATGTCAGAAAGAGGCGTTCCGAGAAAATAATAAAGCCATGTCAATCCCGTAAATAAAATCCCGTACGTAATTCCAATACGACTTCCCGACAGGGGCCACGCACGGCGCCCACGCGTGGCCCAGCCACAGATCCCTGTGCCCTCACGACAGCGGGCACACCCACAGCAGACAGTTGCTCAGAAAGGGGGCTGTTTTCCAACTTATCTACAAATAATAAAACCGATGACAGCAGAGCATTTTCCGTCTCCGACAGAGAAAGGCAAGTTCACTCCTAAGTACCGCGTCCTAAACGGAATGGCACTGAGCACGTGGGCTGGCAAACGAAATGGCACTAAACGGAATGGCACTGAGCACGTGGGCTGGCAAACGAGGTTCCGGCCGGATGAGAAAAAGCTGCCCCTATGATCGAACTGGTGTCATTCTTTCCAACCAAGCCAAGGGACAAAGCAACACGAAAACCTGACATAGCTAAGTGTGTTGGCCTCAAAAAAGGAGCGTCCGAATCACGGTTTCCAGCTTTACTTACAAAGCGACACATCCACAAAACACAGCGTGGGTTTTGGGGCAGGAATCTACGCCCCTTAGAAAGCAAATCGAAAGCCCTTGTTCAAAAGGAGACTGACACACTTCAATCAGCTTCAGGACAGTGACTTAAGGGTTAACAGAAACACGCGTGCAAAACACTGAAGATGTCAAAGTAACTTGTTTTCACCGATATTCTCAAAGCCCTTTAAGAAAAGGTGCTTGTACCAAACTCACCAGCAAACGCTATCAGCAGAGACCTATTTCGATTACCTCGATTACTCACATCCTTGAGAGTACAGCTTTCACCATAACACACGTAAAGTGGACGAAGAAAAAGGAGTAACCTTCTCCTCACAGTAGGTACGTGCATTTGGAACGTGCATTCTGCCCGTGTTAGAGTTAAGCTTCCAAATGCAGCACACAGCTTGCTGAACAAATGACCTATTATACCAACGATCACTGCCATCATTTATAGAGTTGGTGACACCTCCTGGGTGAGGAGAGAAAAGGATAACAGAAAGAACGACTGATTATAAATAAACACTGGCTTCCTTCTTATCACTACTAATTCAACTCTTTGCTCCTGAAGAACAGATTTTAACTTTAGTAAAATGTGTGTGTCACAGGTATTACTGTCGACCATGCTTCTTTGAAACCCTAAAACTGTAACAAATGTACGTAGCCAGGGTCCCCTGGATACCAACAGCCACTGACTGAATTTGTAAACCAAAGCTTTTGTAGGCAAATAAGATTTCTCAAAAAAAAAAAATTGAAAATGGAAGTGTTAGAAAAACGTGGTCAAATGCAGTCAACAGTGAATGTGTTACAAGTAGAAAAAAAAATTAACCTGGGAAAATGTGAACTAGCAAAGGTTTTCATTTAAAACAGTTTTGCCCCATTTTGAAGGGAGAGAGGGCAGAGAGAAACACTCAGTTGAGGTCAACATGAAAATGGATTAGCCCCTGCCCCCAAAAAAAAGCCCACGAGAAAAGAAAAATGCATTTCTCAGGTCAGTAATGAGAATCTAACCTACCATGTTTGCTCGGTTTTCCTGAACCACACGCTAATTTTTTCAGATATTCATAATAAAAAGATTGAATCTGGCTTTCCTCATAAACCATATATTTGTTTTGGTTTTTGTTTTTGTTTTTTCAGCAGCTTTAAACTCCCTCTGCCTGAGAAATAAAAACTCAAAACCTCACTTTAAACTCCTCAGCTCTCCATTTTCCCTTGGGATTTTTAAGTTAAATTGATTTTGTTTTTCCATAAAATTCTTCTCCATTCTAAGTTGCAATACTTTATATAAACAGTTTTCGTTCAAGCATTGTTGTTGCCTAAATTTCATTTACATAACAAAGAAAGGTTTTTGTTTAAAAAAAAAAGAAAAAACGTGTAGTAACTACCCTTTCCCATGGACGGTCCCAAGGTTCAGTTGAAAGCTCCCTGGAGAGGGAGTTTAAGACTTTAAGACCCCGGTTTTATCCGTAATCATCTCCATCTTCAATGAAAGATTCTTAAGTACTGGGATTATCAACCGAATTTACATCCTTTATATGACGGTGCCAAGCTCAAATGTACTCACGACTTAAAAAAGCAACCATGCTGAGGATACTTGGGAGGAAAGTCGAACAACCCCTGTCCCCCATTCCCACAAACAAAACAAAACAAAACAAAACAAAACAAAACAAAACAAAAAAGACAGTCCATGGTCCACAGTCAAAAATAGAGAATATGGTTAGCTCGGCATAAAATTAAAATATTCTTCTAAAGCATTCAGGTTTTCATCAACTAAGAAAATCTAGCATACACACATCTCAGATTTGTTAACCACCAAAAAAAATTCTCAAAAGATAAATTTTTTAAAAATTTACTTTTGAAAAACATTTTGAAAGAGCACATCAAAAATACAAAATACGCATTCAAAATGTCTATTAGAAAATATATCTAAGTACGGTCTCTCAATTTGATTAATCACTGAAGTAAAATGTACAGTTTTATCTAAATGTAAAAAGAATTTTTCAGCCAATCGTATGGACAAAGGAAAAATATAATTCCTGACCACAGACATGTCATGATTAATTTGTTTTGGGCAAGGACAGGCCACAAAAGCGTAAAGCACAACTTGCCAAATTTCAGAATTAAATCATCCGGCATGGAAAAAAAAAAAAATGATGCACTTCAGAAACCAATATTTTTAAGTCAAATTAAGTTTATAATAAGGCTAACAATTAGAGGAAGCAGCTTAATCCACACTAAGGAATAGCCCCTTTTCCTGCATGTTTGTACTGGTCTGATAAAAAAAAAAAAAGAAAAGAAAAGAAAAAAAAAACAATCAAACTTCCCAGCCAGCCTTCATATGATGTCCATTTTAAACATCCTAGCTACCATGCAGAGGCGATCTTTATGGCCGGGAGTTGAAAAAGCTCAACTCGAGCCAGACTTAACATTAATTGAGTAAACAACATTAAAAGGAAAAAAAAAAAATTACTCAGAATGTATCACCCTCGACCAGTAGTCTCCAACATTTAAAACTAAAATGGTTACTATTTCCAAACCAGAGAGAAATGAACAAACAGTTGTTAGAGATAATGACATAATTGGAATTCTACATTTAAAGTTTAAAATTATTGAAGCCAAAGGTTAGAAACTTTCTAACAGAGAATCCACCCCCAAATGATGGTTTAGAGGTTTGAGATCGACATAAAAACGTAAGTGAGAAGTCTTTGAGAACTCATCAGATGCACTCGATTTATTTTTTATATAGTACGCATAAAATAAAAATGTCCGAACTTTTTGTCATCCCTTATGCTGTCTGAGCTCAACATTTCAATTCGAGGAATAAAATTTAACTTAAATCCTAAATATCATCGTGACCTACTTTTTTTGCCTGTAAAAGATTCCTTCTTACTAACTTGTACTTAAAAAAAAAAGCAGATTTTTACTAATACTCCTCAAACTTTTCATTTCCCCAAAATATGCCAGTAAAAAATAAGTGTTTAAAATGTAATAAGACTGTCCTAGTAATTTTAAAAAGAGAATGTTCTCGATGTCTGTAAATACACAGATGGGCACAGATCGATCGGCGCCTGAAACGACCTACTATGATTTCAATTTCAACTAAATTTAATATAGGTCAGACTGAGTATGTTACACATTTGGCTCCCAACATTTCTCCTGCCCAAAACTAAAAAAATAAGAACGGGCGCCCCTTAGCGCTCACATGGGGAAAGACTCGATTGAAGAGTTCCAGCTTTTTTTTTTTTTTTTTTTTGACATTCCAGAAAGTTTTCTGCCTCCACAATCTCTCAGATGCCAACACAAATAGGAAAGGCTGCACCCCTTAAAGGGACAGCTCGAGTTCTCTCCGGAGCACCGTGAAAGGAACAGACCCGCCGTTGCAGCGGCGCGGGAAGGCCCGCGTCGGCGGGGGCCGCTGCGGCGAGCCGAGGCCGCGGGACCCAGACAGTCACTCCGGTTGTGTCCTTTCAAAATGGTTTCTACGACTTTCGTGGCCACAGAGCTCCCGGGTGCTGCTTTAGCCATGTTTCGGCACGGAAACATGTCCGGCCTTTTGTCCCCTGTGACATCCCGGCTCTCTGAGCCGGGGACTCCGCTCTCCCCGGCTCTAAGTGCGGAAAGCCCGAGTCCGCCGTGGGAAACCCAGGACCCATTGTTCGTCGCCACGACACCGGTCCCCGGCCCTCCCTGCGCGGCCCTCCGCGGATGCTGCGAGACGGAGAAACAAACTCCCTGCCGCTCGCTCTGCCAAACCCACTTCTCGGCGGGTCCTGGTTTTTTTTTCTCTACGAGTTGACAAAAATTCGCAGCTCGCGGGGACGGATCGTTGGGGTCGCGGCCACGGGAAGTGGCACAGGAGTCCCCGGGGCGGCAGGCGCCCCCGCCGCCCGCCGCGTGCCCCGCAGCCCGCACCGGCGCGGTTCTCCGCAAACTTTCCCTCGTCCGGGTCGCCCTCTGCCACGCGTCCCCCTCTCGGGCCCGCGAAGCGCGGCGGCGGCGGCCGGGGGCGCCTGCGACCTGGGGACGCCGCGCGGCGCCCGTCCTCGCGGGATTTCGTGCTCCCCCCGCCCCCCCAAAGTGCAGCTCAACTCCCGAACTGCGCTCGCTTCCCCGAACAAAGGACAGAAAGTGCCGTCCGCTGTCACTCCGGGCTCGCCCTCGGCGACATCGGCGTGCCTCCCGGCCTGCCGCCGCGGTGCTCTAAGTTAGGGCGCCCGCGCGCGGCGCCCCTCGGGGCTCGTGAACCTGCTGCTCTCGGGCCCGGGGCGCGGGGGGGGGGGGCAGGACCCCCGGCGGCGGCCCCGCGGCCGGTGTCCTTCAGGCGCCCGCGGGGCGCGGGGCCGGGCTCCTCCCCGGGAGGCCCGCGGGGCTCGCAGGCGCGGCGCGGAGCCGGGGCGAGGGTTCCGGGGAGCGTCCCGCCGGCGGGTGTCGCCCGCCCGCCGCGCCCCGAGAGCCCGGCCTGGGCGCCGCCTGCGTGCGCCCCGCCCGGGCCTGCGGGCCCCCGGGCGCGACCTTCCCGCCCGCCCGTCCCGGGGGGAGGGGGGGTGATCCCGGGGGAGGGGGGGAGCCCCGGGATCGGGGGGGGGGGCGCGGGGGGCCGCTCACCTTCGTCCAGCAGCCGCTCCAGGTGGTTGAAGATCCCGCAGAAGTTGGGCAGGCTGCTCATGAGCTTCTTGTCGTTCATCAGCTGCATCAGGTAATCTGGGGTGGGCTTCGGCTTCTCCTTCGTTTCCATTTCCCCGACCATATTCCAGGCTCCGCCGCTCACGCCGCCGCCGCCGCCGCCGCCGCCCGAGAGCAGGGAGGGGCGGGGAGCCCCGGCCGCCGGCCGCTCGGGGACTCGGCGCCCCGCGCCGCGCCGCTCGGCTCCCGCGCCGGGGCGGCCGGCCCCGCGCGCCCGCCGCGCCCTCCCCGCCCCCGCCGGCGCGCCCGGCGCCCGCCGCGCTCCCGGGCCGCTCGGCCGCCGCTGCTCGGCCGCCGGCGCGGCGCGTCCCCCGCGAGGCCGGCGGGCGGGAGGCGGGTCTCGGCGGGCCGAGTGCGGGCGCGGGCCGCTGGGCGCCGGGCGACGACGACGACGACGACGACGACGAGCCGGGGCCGGGGCCGCCGCTCGTCCGCTCGCTCGCTCGCTCGCTCGCTCGGCTGCCGCCGCCGCTCGCCGCCGGGGCCGCCGCCTGTGCCGCGGGCTCGGGGTCCCTCCGGGCTGGTCCCCGCGGCCGCCTGTGCCGCCGCCGCCGCGCTCTGACTGCGCTCCTCCTCTTCCTCCTGCTCTTGGCCGCCGCCTCCTCACTCACTTGGCGCTGGAGTTCGCCCCAGTCCGGGCGGCGCTGCCAGCGGCGGGCGGGGGCGCGCGGGGAGGGCCGGGGGCGGGCGGCGGGCGGGGCCGCGCAGCGCGGCCGTTAGCGGGGCGGCCGGCGCGCTCCTCCTCCTCCTCCTCCCTCCGCCTCCTCCCGCCCCTGCGCCCGCGGCCGCCCCCCGCCGCCCGGCCCGGGGCCGCGCCCCGCCGCCTCCCGCCCGCGGGGGGGCGCGCGGGGCCCGGGCGCCGGGAGGGCCGGGCCGAGGGGCGCCGGGGCGAGGGGCGCCGGGATGAGGGGCCGGGGCGGGGGCCGCGCCGCCCGGCGCTCCGGGGCCGGCCCGGCTGGCGGGGCCGGCGGGCTGCGGGGGCGCCCCCGCACGCCGCGGCGCGGCCCCATCCTCGCCTCGCCCGCCGTTACTATCGTGTGTTACGGAGCGCTCATCCCTCTCTCCGACACCTGCCACCCGCCCCCCTCACACACGAAATTTTTTTTAAGATTTTTTTTTTTAACGTCCTGTTGCTTCACGGGGGACTGTCGGGGTGGGCGTCACGTGGCCCGACACGTAGCCGTACGGGGCGAGAGCGCGTGCGCGCGTCGGGGCGGGTGGCCACGCCCCTTCCGAGGGTCGCCCCGCCCCCGGCCGGCGCGGCGAGCGAGCGGGTGGGCGGGGCCTGCCGCGCGCCTGCGTGGGGCGGGGCCTGGGAGGGGGCGCGCCGGGGGGGGGGACGAGGGATGCGGGGCGCAGGGCGCGGGGCCCGACGGACCCCCAGCGCGGGGGCGGGGCGGGACGCGGACGCGTCGTCGCTCCCGGGCCGTGCGGGAACGCTTGCGCGGCCCGGCGTCGCCCTCCCCCGCAGGGCTCCGTCTGCCGCCGCGGCGTTGCGGGGCCCGCACGACGACCCCCAAATGTCCCTGCGGGCTCGGGTTTCCAGAGCCGCCCGGCGGGAAGGCGCCCCGACGGTGTCGCCGCTGCCCGCGCAGAGGCCCCCTGTCCGGGGACGCGGTGCGCTGGGTCGCCGCATCCCGGTATCCCGGGCGCCCGCTGCGCGTGGGAGTGAGCACCGCGGGCCGGGAAGTTGGGAGCATCGTGAGTGGCGTGTGCACTGCCCTTCTCCGTGATGGCGTCGGAATCCAGTCACAAAAATGCAGGCACAGCAGAGAAACGGGGGGGGGGGAAGGGCCTCTGTGTCCACTTTGAAAATCGAAAGTCAACATTTCTACTTGGCAACTTGCGAAAATAATGATACAGTGGGCAAGAGCTTTTTTTTCCATGCAGTGCGATGGATTTCTTCAAGCATGTGGGTTAGTTTGGGAAAGGATTTTCCGAACAGCAACAGTGTAGTTCTCTGGTTCACGGAATAATGTCATCAGTCACTAAATCTGCATTTTGTGGCAAGCCCTTAATGACGTGGTCAATTACTGATTTAGAGAAAATTACTACTAACTATCCAACTGGTTGGTCACTGTGAAGTTAGACGGGCCTGAGATTTTCTGTTAATCGTGTCTACCGTTTTGACTGAGCATGATTGGGTCTTTGGGGTCAAATTTGGCTTTAAATAAATTCTTTGGACTGTTAAGATGTAGTTGCATGGAGGCTACTAAGTGAATTTCAAATACTTTCCAGTGGAAAGTAACTTCTGGCCTCTTTTTTTGAAGAACACAGTGAGTTCCTTTTTTTAAATGAAGCTACTTCATTAGAGGAAATGGAATTGCCTTGTTGGACAAAGCTGAAAGCATTTGTCCTCAATATTTTAAGTTAGGCAACATCCATTGCTGTTAGTAGAGCCATAGAACGTTCATGTACTGATTAAAGAATGAAATGTGTAAATGCGAGGGATAGTAATTTGATCAAAAAGCTATTGTCTCTTTAAAAACTGAAGTATGCTCCTTCTTCAGTACCTGGCAAAATCATAAGTACTTTTAAAGCATTGGGGTAGTAAATTATTTATCTGATGTGCTAGTGTAAAAGATCCAGTCTCCCTTCTTAATTGGTTCGCTTCTATATTAAGCTCCGAGGCCTTGTGCTAAATGCTCTGCGTGTATATCTCATTTAATCTTCAGATTGACCTTGTGGCTTAGCTTATGCTGTTATCCCGCATTTTACATAACGGGAAACCCAAGGAGAAGGGGGTTGAGTAACTGGGGCGAGACTATATAGCTCGTGAGTCCTGGGTTTGGGATTCAAATCCATTTATATTTTATTCAAAGCCCAGTAAGTCACATGAGCCTTTGGACAGATTTCAACCATTTTTGACCCATGAAGCCTGGAATATCACAATTCCCCTGGTTCTTCCACTAGGTGAAGCAGATCCGAGTTACAATCTGGGTTAGGCAGTACCCATTTCCAGAGTGCTAAATCTCTTAGGATTACGCGTTCGATAATAGTATTGTGTATTATTACCTTTTTGAATGCACATGGCTCTCTGCATCTCTCTGCTCAGGGTTCTTTGGTGGTTCCCCAATCCAGGGAGCAGTCCAAAGATCTCACCGAGGCCTGTGATCCCCGTGGGCCAGGCTGACCTTTCATCCACCTCTCGTCCCTGAGTGAGGCCGGCTCTAGCTCCTGGAATCCCCTGCCCCTCCCCCATCCTTCAGCAGGCCCAAGCAGCAGGCACAGGGCCATCTAGTAAACATGCAGGAGCCTCCCTGACCACGGCCAGGGGGACATGCTCACGGTGCTGTGTCAAGGGTCCCTTCCCAAAGCAGGTTTTACTATCAGAATCTCTTTAAGAAAACAGGGAGTAAAAACTCTTCCTGAGTTTGTTGGGTGTTGCACTTGGGGTGTCCTCTCCTGGCACATTTTTCCCCCACATACCTGCAAGCCCACCTCCCACCGTTGCTTGGTTACCACCCGACAGAAAATAGCGCGTGCGTGTACACAGACACACACACACACAGCCTCTGTCACTGTCTGCTTACCACTCTTAATTCTCTTCATAGCATTGATTGCCACCTGACTCTGTCTATGGATATAAAGTGTGTCACCTCCCCCTACACTGCCCGTTCCATGAGAGCAAGGACTTTGTTTTGTCCTGTAGGGAATTCCCGGCACCTAGGACAGTATGTGGTACGCATAGGCACTCATTACAAACATGTTCAAAAGAGGTATTAAGTACTTGTACCAGGAACTGTGCGAAACTCTTGCGACTTTATTTCTTATAATCCGTAGGGCAGACGTTTGAGGTGGGCTTGAAGAGCCAGATAGATGCCCTGTCCTTGGCTCCCTCCCTGTCCTCTGTCACACTCCTGCCTCAGGCGTTCGAGGTCCATGTGACACCACTCGGTACCCAACATATAAGTGCAGTGAGAGCACAAAATTCCCTGGGATACATCACTTGCCTTCAAGAAGCTCAAAAACCTAAAAATTCATGTGGTACGACTTTGATCCCATATTACAAACATATCTTAATACGATATTCACACGTCACAGTGTACACGGACTGTATGAATGGGTGATCTTCCCACTGAAGGTTCTTATAATAGCATTTACCATTGTAAAAAAAAAAAAATGTGTCTTCTAATATGTCGACACTAAAAATAATTCCGTTTCCAACATCACAAGCGATAATATATTTTCCGTTCCCTTAAATTTGATTGCACTTGTTTATTGCTATTCTTGACATTTAAACCAGAAAATTATAGTCTTCCACATTTTCCCCCTTCATCACCATGGATGGAGTTCTTGCAGGAACTCAGATAGTCCCTGGACTTAAGAACCAATCTTTGATGGCTTTTTGTCCCCAAATTTCTAAAACGCTTAATCCTGAAATTTTCCTTAAAGGAAATGAGGCATTCCCAGCATCTTTGAAAAACAAATCTTTGTTTATTTTCTTAATAGATCTCTTGGGTCTCCTTTTGAATGGTGAGATGGCTTACCAGGTACTATTTAAAAGGTTGCAGTTGACACATTTTAAGGATGAATATCTTAATCAACAAATATCTGAGGACCTGTCGTTAGCCCTAAGGCACTTAGGGGCCAAGCTGAGAGTTAATCTCACAGGCACACAAGGACTAGCTAATAAAAGCGAATGATAAAGACAAAACAAAACGCTGTAGGAATGGCAGTGAGCTTGACCGCTGCAGGCCTGGCAGGGCTGCCCCAGCAGGCAGACTTGACCTTGGGCTTAAAGAGACAGTAGAAGTGCTGAGGACAGGCATGGACCCAAATTGAGAAAGTGGGAACGTCCGTGGCTTTAGGGTAAGAGTCCCCATCAAGAGCAGTATAGTAGATGCCAGGTTCTACTCAGCCTCGAGTGTCAAGCTAATGTGTTCATAGATAAGAGACTTGTGATTTTTTTTTTTTAATACAAGGAAATTAATCAAAAAGTAGTAACACGAATCCCGGTCGCAAGGCACATTTTTATCTCACTTGCAAAAGTAGCGTTCATAAAAGGCAAGGCTCGTTCTCCACAGCCACGCTGATGCTAGCGGTGCGGCCTCTTTAAACCACTAACACAACGGGTGCGGATACTATACTAACGTTCAGCTTAAACCACTGCACGGTTAAACGTTAACTGGCCGTGTCAGGTTTCTGCTCATTTGACCCCAAAGGAAACTTTAGAGGTAAAAATATTCTCAGCCAGGAGGCAGCCCTGGTGCCATGTAATCCAATCTTTATTCCATACTTGAACGGAAACTTAAACTAAAAAATAATCGTCTTAATGATGGGAATATGAGAGACTTTAAAACATGCATTTTGTTGTGATCACCTTTCAGACCGATTCATAGTGTTACGATTGCAAAACGATTTCCACGAATCTGCAATTCGATGGTTTATCATATTAAAGAGATGCTGTTTGATTCGTAGCCCGTGCGTTTGTTTTAAGTAACTAGTGTAAGCGAGCATTGTAAGAGCAAGGGAAATGCCTACACATGTCCTAGACGTTCAGCCAAATGCCATTATCCTTTACTAAAATTCAATGTGTACCTTAACGCTGCATTTTTTTCTGGTGATTTCTGTATATTCATGCTTTCTAAACAGAGTTATGAGCGGGCCCAGGGAGGCCTACAAGGAGTGACATTTACAGAGTCACTGCAAACTGCCGGGCACTTCAGTTATTACCTCATTGAGTACACGGAGGCCCTGAGTTAATTATTATCTGCTTGTAGTTCAGGAGCCTCGGCTCGGAGAGTTCCCCGAGTCACGTGACTCTGGTGACACAGCTAGTGAACGCTGGGGACAAGACTCAGACCAGGCCTTCCGCGTCGTAAGTGATGTACAGTGTGATCCCGGCCCTTCTGTGCGTTAAATTGTGCACCCCGAGGGCTATGTCTTTTAATGACTGAAACACTGTTACTTTTTGAGTCTTTATTTTTTCAGTATTCTAACCAATGGTGACACTGAATCTTTTCAAACACTAAGCCGTTATAGCTGGTGGAAGTACAGCTAGTGTCAACGTAGAGAAAAGATTGCTGTGCTGGGTATAAAAAGGCCTTAGTTCCATCCTAATGAGCTGTGTTAACACTGAGCAAAGAGCTCGACCCGAGATTCGGAGTGAGTGACCTTGGAAGTCTTTTCAAGTTCTGTGATTCTGAAGAAGATGTTCTCATCCATATCAGCAAGTTGACATTGTTGCGATTTAATTCCTGTGTCCAGGAGAACGCTGTGTACGTACGCATGGTCCTGTAATGGCAATGAGAAGCGTGTTTGAAATTTTTAAGTGTCCAATTTTGCACTCCTTAGTGAAGTAAAAAAAAAATTTATATATATATATATCTTTATGGGTTTTTATTTCCCTTGGACATTACAATTGACTGAAAATCTTATTTTTCATAATTTCCAAAGGATTAAATGAAACCTTCCTTTTTAAAAAAAAAAAACATATTACGACTTAATAAAAAATAGAGCACTAAGAAATTGCGTCAAGAGCTCCTAGCGGAGAGAGTTAACCATCAGGAGCGAATAAAAATTCCCCGGGGGTAATCAGGCCTCTTCTTTCCTTTCTGCTCTTATTTTTACAAAGCCGTACGAGTAGGCTACTTTCAGTAATTACTTGTTTGAATGAACGGAAGAAAAAAAGGACCACATGGCCATCCTCGGGCCCTGGGTAGGACAAGCAGCTGTGGAAGCTGCCCACGGCCCAGAGCGCTGACCTGAGTTAATAATAACAGCATCTGAGAACCCTCGTCTTCGTGACACAGGAAAACAGAGCAGGAGGGGGGCCCTCGCTGCCTGTCAGTTTCCACACTGAGATTCAGCCATTCCTGAGGAGCGATGGGACCCCAGCGTCCGTGTCACCTGCGTGTGTGACAGGCCTGAAAATGAGCACCACTTGCGTTAATGCAAAAGGGGCCTGTTTAGCGATGGCCTTTTATCAGAATCACTTTATTACTTGTTAGCTACAAGATGAAAAGCAATTATTCACAGCAGCAGTGTCCAAGCAGTACCCACAGTACAGCTTTGTCAGAGCACAGTTCTCAGCCACAGCCCAGCCCTCCCCCCACCCCCCGGAGCCCCTGGAACCCCAGAACCAGCAACCGAAAGCAAAATGCCTGATGCCCTGCCCCCGCCCAGCTGGCAGCCCCCGTCACGTGTGCTCCGGCCACACCAGTTGTTAAAACCATTTTGAATATTCTCTCTGTTTGTGTCAGTCTATTGACACAGAAAGTTATTGCATATCTTCATGTCCCTTCAACCTGAGTTCACTAGTTCTTAACTAATGGCGACATCTTAAAATGGATCATTTCTGTGGTCTAAAATCCGTGCTAGGTTCTTTGGGCACCTATTCGAATTTAGAAAGAGCATTTCTGCAAATCCTGTTAACCCAGTTACAATGCAATACCAAAGTCTCCAGTTTTACTTTCTATTTCCTACCGAATAATGTTTTCATAGACAGGGGGTTTGTTACCAGGGCTGAGCAATGGTTAACCCTCCCCCATGGTCACCTCTGTGTGTGGCACTGCAAAGAATCACCTCTGCTCTCTCCCCCGCAGCCCTGGACAGCCATTCACGTGCCTTTGCTGAAGTCCACATTAGCGATCCTAATGATGCCAGCATTTCCTGCTTCCTCATCGGTCTGCCTGAGCCCATCTGCAACACTGGGTCACAGTTACATTGTGTAGATCTTCAAGGGCCAGCAGCTTCAGCAGCTTGATGAACTGGCGTTAATGACACTGTATTTTTCTCATCATCGGCTGCGAGTGAGCATTGTTGTTTCAGATGGAGATCAAATGCGGCACAGTGCAAGGAGCAACACTTCTCGTGTGTTTACAGGGCGAGCCTGGAGTCAGGTGCTGGTGGGAACTCGCACGCCCGGGCTGTGACAGACGGTGCTGCCCTCCCGGTATGAGGGATCCCCTCTCT